>SJYO01038709.1:49270256-49445432 GCA_006410555.1 Capra ibex
CTCCGTCCAATCCACCAGACCATAAGGGTAGAGAAAGTCTTAAAAGGTGTCAAATAACACTAGGTGTGTCAGTTTCCGAAACCGTATCAGTTCTTTCGTCTTTATCTACAAAAAGACCTTGAGAGAACGAAAAAGGTACTAGGTCGTCTACAACCGTTAAACTGGAGACCAAGGAGACGGAAAAGATTTTGGTCGAACTTGTAGTCCCTCAAGTACCAAGTGCATAACGACTTCGGACCGAACCTCTTAAAACTCGTAATGAAATGATCGTATACTCTACTCACGTTAACACGCCATCAAACTCGTAAGAAACCGTAACGGAAAGAAACCCTAACCTTACTTTTGACTGGAAAAGGTCAGGACGTCCCTGTTTGATAGAGAGGTAGTCGACTTGTTTCCGTGAAAACAAATGTCAGTTCGTCTCCCCGGCACCCCAACCTGTACTCATATTCGCTGACTTAACTCTCCTCATCCTAGGAGATCCGTTCGGTAACTCACACTAATATTATTGTTTTCGTTGCTTTTCGATCAGTTTGTGTGTCAGAGGTTGTACCTCAGTCTTAACCGAAGGAGGGACGTTGTTTCGGTGGACTCCGTTCTAATTTCCCTTCGAGTAGTTGTACTCCTCTGGACTGGTGGACTCTGGGACGTGAGTGGGATTAGAACTGTCGTTGGGGTGGGAACTTGATAACGGTATTTTGAGGAGTAGTTTCCGTGGACCCCACCGATTGTAAAGCTCCGACCTCGGGCGACACAGGGAGAAACGGACCGTTTCGTTTTTCGACAAGAAATGATGAAGTGGGTTTTGACAGAGATTTCAAGCTAAATCGTCACCACGTGTGTCTCCGACTTGAAAGCCGTAGTCCAAGTCACGGACCACCCCCTTGATGATGTCCGACACTCCGGTTTTTTTATTTTATCCCCTGGGTCTTTCCGAAAACACGGGTCCCTGGGGTGTCCCAGGACGAGTCAAAGTGAAGAGGTAAAAAAAAATTAGTGGGATCAACCGTTTCGGTCCTTGAGTTTTTTATATATGGTAATACGTAAGTTTGAGTGTATGAAGTTTATGTCAACTCGTGGTCACAACACCCCACGTCTCCTTTATCTCTACTTACCCAGGTAAAGATGAGAACTCGAGGGTGGTGTATTTATTTATAAAAAGACAATATTTAATATTAATTTGAATTATTTACGATTTTATTTAATTAATAGGAATTATGATTCACTAGAAAAAATCTAAAATTATAAATACTTTAGTTATACATGAGACTTTGTATTATAATCTTCTCTCTCTTTTACGACACAACAATCGGACTTATAAAATTAAATCGGTACCTAATTTCCTTAGGCAAGTACACTAACGGTGGAGGTAACTCTATAAACGAAACTTTCACGATGTGTATCAACTTAAAATTAAATATAAATGTAGGAACAAAAAATTATTTGAAAGTTAAAAATTTATCAAAATATGTATATCTTTTCAACCTCACATTACGTCTCAGGACGTATAGGGTATTGGTCAAAGAGGATAATAATCAAATAGTATGATCGTACCATGAAAACAGAGTTAATTAGTTTGTTATAACTATCTAATAATGATTGACTTCAGGTATAGTGTAAAGGGATCAAAAAGGGATTATGGGAAAAAGAAAAGGTCTTAGGGTAGGTCCTATGGTGTCATGTAACTAAACAACATAGAAGAATCTGAGAAGAACCGATCCTGTCAAAGGGGTTTAAAGGAACAAAAACTATTAGAACTGTCAAAACTCCTCCTGACCAATTGACAAAACATTTTACAGAGAGATCACTTTAAGCAGACTACAAACAGAGTATTAATCCAATCCCGACACTGAAAACCGTCTCTTCACAAGTCTCCATTTCATGATAAGAATCTCATAGTAGGTTCGATAGTTTTTCTGAATTGTACCGACTACAAGTGGAACTAGCGGACTGACTCTATTATAAACATAAATTACCACAGGGGTAGTATTTCAATGAGAGAAAAGACAGGGGTATAACATGAAAAACCTTCCTTCAGTGAAACGTATCGGGTGTGAATTCATCCCTGATTACGAAACGGAGAAACTCCTGTCTCATATGTGTATTTAATAAACTTTAAAAAGACGTCCCCTACATCCTGAACAACGAAAAAAAGATCAATCCATAAATCAATGAATCATTAGGTTAGTAAATAATTATAAACATAAGTGTACCTGAGTACCTATAAATAAGATATGAAACCTAATATTAGGATGTGATGAAATAAAACAACGAGTTTAATAACGTTGAAACAGGTAGTCCTCGAAAGTCAACTGAGGACGTAGGGAGTTGTATGAGGGTAGTAACATGCACACACAAAAAAAATTTCGTAAAAGAAATAAAGACAGAGACTTCCTCCTTTGTCTTGTCCGAAGTAGAACTTTCGTCCTGAAAGAAGGAAAAGGAAACACAGTCTCTTAAACCCCTCCACCCAAACTCGTGCATGTGAATCCCATATATGCCAAAAGTGTTTTTGACGAGCCCCGGGAACCGACTTTCCTCTGAGACGGAACCCGGGTGGCCACATTATCTAACGTGAGGTGATAGACGTAACAGAAAGACTCACTCAAACAAAGGGCCTAGCGCACCGATATTGTAGAGATGTTTTACGAGGTCTGACCAGAACACATAAAGGACCGGGTCAGGATCTTAGTTGATAACCGAGCTTTTCGGGATCGAGGAAAATAACCTCTTACTATAATGTTTGTTTCTAAACCCGTCATCCATGAAACAGAAAATTTTACCGAAAAATTTTATAAGGTGAGTATAACGTAACCTTTCTTTGTAACGACATGTTTGTCTTCTAAAGAACACTGGTCCTGTACGTTGTTTCCGTCTTAGAGTCTTCGTTGGTGTCCTAAAACTTTCGGTTCTCACCAACCACACTGTTCCCTGATAAAGGGTCCGTGGTTTCTCGTTAATTAGATTTCGAAGACCGACTGAAAGTTTTCTTCGAATAAGAGAAGGTCGTTTTTACCCTAAACTAATTTCCTTTTTTACTTTGGTTTTAAATAGGTTTACTCTTTATATCCGTATCGTGACCGTAAGAATCTATCAGGAGGTTTGTTATGACAGTAGGATGACCACCTTTTCAGTTCAGATCGTCGAGTTTACAACTTTCATCAGGTAGTGACACACGACACGTAGTGACGTCGGTGATTTTTACTCGGGGACCTTCAAAATCTGAGACTTCACATTTCTTCCGAATCTACGTTAGACCACTATAACTTTTTACACCATATAATCATATACTTACGGACAAAAGAATAAAATCCATGTAAATCACATCAAAAAGATTAGGGATTTTATAGATATTAATTTAACTACCAAAATGTCAGTCACCTACAAATCTTAGTTCCTTTGTGAAGAAAGGAGGTCCGGTAAGTAAGGACTTGTCACCCTCAAGGTCTTCCGAGTTCCGGAAAAGGACCGGAGGGTGATCCCGATTATTTTAAATCAAAAGGAATCTAGGTAAAACACTTCAGGAACACTTTAGTGGTCAAAGAGGGAGAGGGAGTGAACGAGAAAACGAGAGAGGTTGGACACTTTTAGAAAAACTTACAGTCCACATGAACAGTGGTAATGTGATCGAAGACCGAAACATTTTTCTACTTTACAAGACTAAAAAGAGATAAGGGACGTTGACAGAGTTACTAAATCCCTATAAACTTTGAATTTCTAAACTTTTTGACGAAGACACTTTTGTAAAAAGAGTCAAAGAGGATAACGATAACTAGAGAAATTCGTAAAATGTAGAAAGACGTAGTAAAAAATGTTTATGCATCAGGACCTTTTAAAAGGAAAAATAGGTCTAATAAATTTAATAATCGTATTTTTACACATCTTATAAACATATTAAGAAATGACAAAAGAGACCTATGTACTACGAGGATAATATAAGGATTAAACAAACGACTCAAAGCAGAAAAAAAGAATTAATCTGGTCAATTACCAAGTAAACGTCAGAGATACCATACCGATTACAACTGAAGGAGACTCTCCTGAATGTGGTTGTACGGTGTGGAGGGTCCTGACGACGACGGTCACGGGGACTGGACGTTATCCGGTGACAGTTGGGTGCGGAGGTGTCCTCTGAGGGTTTATGAGTGACGAAGAAGTAACTGATGCGATTTCAGAAACTGACACACCTAGTGTTGTTTGACATCTTTTAAGAATTTCGCTACCCTTTTGGTCTAGTGGAATAGACGGAAGACCCTTTGGACATACGTCTAGTTTTTCGTTATCAATCTTGGCCTGTACCTTGTTACCTGACCAAGTTTTGACCCTTTCCTCATGTAGTTCCAACATATAACAGTGGGACGAATAAATTGAATATACGTCTCATGTAGTACACTTTACGGCCCGACCTACTTAGTGTTCGACCTTAGTTCTAACGTCTCTCTTTATAGTCATTAGAGTCTATACGTCTACTATGGTAAGATTACCGTCTTTGACTTCTCCTTGACTTCTCGGAGATCTACTTCCACTTTCTCTTCTCACTCTTTCGACCGAATCTTGAGTTGTAAGTTGTTGATTGCAGTACCGTAAATCAGGGTAGTGAAGTACTGTTTATCTTCCCCTTTTTGTACCTTTGTCACTGTCTGAAATTAAAGCACTCGAGGTTTTAGTGACGTCTACCACTGACGTCGGTACTTTAATTCTGTGGACGAGGAACCTTCTTTTCGATACTGTTTGAATCACATAATTTTTCGATACTGGTTGGATCTGGGTAGATCAGTTTAGATATCAAAAAGGTCATCAGTACATACCTACACTCTCAACCTTGTATTTCTTCCGACTTGCGACTTCTTAACTACCAAAACTTGACACCACAACGTCTTCTGAGAACTCTCAGGGAACCTGTCGTTCCTCTAGGTTAGTCAGTTAGGATTTTCCTTGGTTAGGACTTATAAATAACCTTCCTGACTATGACTTCGTGGTTATGGAAGGGTGAACTACACTTCTCGGTTGAGTAACCTTTTCTGGGACTACGACCCTTTTTGACTCCCGTTCTCCTCTTCCCCTTTTGTCTCTTACTCTACCGTAGTAACTGAGTTACCTGTACTTAAACTCGTTTGAGACCCTCTATCACTTCCTGTCCCTTCGGACCGTACGACGTCAGGTACTCCCACGTTTCTCAACCTGGACTGACTCACTGACTTGTTGTTGTTTTTTAGATAGACAGTTTAATTTTGTACCACATGTACGGTGATACCTGAATGTCGTATTGTTTATTCATACACATACACACACACACACACATATATACACAATTCCTATTTTATTTGATGTAAAATTATATACGTTTCGTTTTATGTACATACATGGGTACTTAATATATTGTGAGATGACGTAGTGTTCCTCGTACAGAGTCAAGTCAAGTCAAGTCAGCGAGTCAGCACAGGCTGAGAAACGCTGGGGTACTTAGCGTCGTGCGGTCCGGAGGGACAGGTAGTGGTTGAGGGCCTCAAGTGAGTCTGAGTGGAAGTAGCTCAGTCACTACGGTAGGTCGGTAGAGTAGGAGACAGCAGGGGAAGAGGAGGACGGGGGTTAGGGAGGGTCGTAGTGTCAGTAAAGGTTACTCAGTTGAGAAGCGTACTCCACCGGTTTCATGACCTCAAAGTCGAAATCGTATGGGTCCCGACTAGAGGAAGTCTTACCTGACCAACCTAGAGGAACGTCACGTTCCCTGAGAGTTCTCAGAAGAGGTTGTAGTGTCAAGTTTTCGTAGTTAAGAAACCACGAGTCGAAAGAAGTGTCAGGTTAAGAGTGTAGGTATGTACTGGTGACCTTTTTGGTATCGGAACTGAACAACCTTTTCATTACAGAGACGAAAACTTATACGATAGATCCAACCAGTATTGAAAAGAAGGTTCCTCATTCACGGAAAATTAAAGTACCGACGTCAGTGGTAGAGGTCACTAAAACCTCGGGGTTTTTTATTTCAGACTGTGACAAAGGTGACAAAGAGGTAGATAAAGGGTACTTCACTACCCTGGTCTACGGTACTAGAAACAAAAGACTTACAACTCGAAATTCGGTTGAAAAAGTGAGAGGAGAAAGTGAAAGTAGTTCTCCGAAAAATCGAGGAGAAGTGAAAGACGGTATTCCCACTACAGTAGACGTATAGACTCCAATAACTATAAAGAGGGTCGTTAGAACTAAGGTCGAACAAGAAGAAGGTCGGGTCGCAAAGAGTACTACATGAGACGTATATTCAATTTATTCGTCCCACTGTTATATGTCGGAACTGCATGAGAAAAAGGATAAACCTTGGTCAGACAACAAGGTACTGGTGAATATTGACAACGAAGGACTGGACGTATGTCTAAACAGTTCTTCGTCCAGTCCACCAGACCATAAGAGTAGAGAACTTCTTAAACGGTCTCAAACAACACTAGGTGTGTCAGTTTCCGAAACCGTATCAGTTATTTCGTCTTTATCTACAAAAAGACCTTGAGAGAACGAAAAAGGTACTAGGTCGCCCACAACCGTTAAACTAGAGACCAAGGAGACGGAAAAGATTTTGGTCGAACTTGTAGTCTCTCAAGTGCCAAGTGCATACCGACTTCGGACCGAACCTCTTAAAACTCGTAAGGAAATGATCGTACACTCTACTCACGTTAACACGTCATCAAACTCCTACAGATTCTACTACCATAAATCTGGGATCCTACAAGGGTTTCTGTTTAAGTATTTTGTCAGAAGGTTATTTTTATGTCGTTTTATATTGGACCCTCCTTTGATTGATCGTCAGTAGGAGGTATGGTAGTGTCTATCAAAAAAGACAACACAAAAACAGTCTCATATCGAAGATGAGGTCACAAATGATTTGTGTAGACGTCAAATCTTAGTAGACCTTTCAACAAAAAAAAATTGTAAAGTTTCGGGTCCGTATGGAGTCTTGTTAATTTACATTAGAGACGTATCCTGTGTCTGTAGTCATAAAAACTGCATGGAGTCCACTAAGGTTGTACCGTTGTATCATTCTGGGTGATAGGGTACGTGTGTCAGATCCTTGTGTGTCGATTTGGAATGAACGTTAAGTAGGAGTCACAACACCTCGTCATCAAGAGTTCGAACTAGACATATAGTCTTAGTGATCTTTCCGAATAATTTCGTCTATAGACCTGAGTTGGGGTGTCGTTCACTAAGTCATTCACACCCCATATCGGGTTCTCTACTGTAGAGATTGTTCTAGGGACCGTTACGACTACGACCATGAGAAGTCTGGTATCAAACTCTTGGGAATAACATTCCAAAACCGAAATCAAAGTCTTTCCTTTTTTTCACAAACTTTAAATTGACACCATACTTAAGAAAGTTATTCGACGGTACTGATTTGAAAAATTTTTCTTTCGTATAACTCATGTAAAAATGTCTGGTATATTTGAATGTAAAAGATTGAACGAAATGAGAGTAAATTATCTTCAGAAATACTTCATAAATAATTGTTCATCAAACATCCGTTACCTCGATTAACGGTATAATTGTTAAGTTCACACTACATCAACGAAGTTAGATTCTTGAAGTAAATCGTAAAATCGTAATTAAAGATTAATTGACGATCACAACAGAATAAAAAAAATACTCGGGTAGGTGTACGTCTAATTAAGAATTAGACGTGACTAAAGACATCTCTTTCCGGAGTTACAAAGAAAAGAGAGATTCCTATATATTATCATTGGACTTATTTTCTTTTGGAGAGATACCACTGACTCGTAGACACACACTTGTACTCACACAGTAGTCGCACTTGTGATTATGTCACGACACTTTAGACCATGAATTTCTGTTGTCAGGTCAACGTCTACTTTCCAAGACTTAAGAATACGACATGTCCAGTGATTTTGAATATTCTTTATCATTACAAGGGACCATCTAATCTTGGGATTCTGTACCCCGTTGTTTAATACGGGTATCTGGTTTGAGTCGGGTATGAATAAAACATTTAATACTAAATAACCTTTTGTCGGTACGAGTGTGAAAATATATAATACATCCCGACGAGAACCCCGAAGGGTCCACCACGATCAACATTTCTCTATATTTTCAAACTAGGGACTCATCCCTGTTAGAGGACCTCCTCTCGTACCGTTAGGTGAGGTCATAAGAACGGACTTCTTCGGGAACCTGTTTCCTCGGACCACCCGTTGTCAGGTATCCTAGTTTTGCTCAGTCTGTGCTGACTTCGTTGAATCGTTGGTGTGTACGAGTTCCGACGAGAACCCGATGTTACCATCCAAACTCATCAAACCCGATGTTCAAGTCAAGTCAAGTCAACGAGTCAGCACAGGTTGAGAAACGTTGGGGTACCTGACGTCGTACGGTCCGGAGGGACAGGTAGTGGTTGAGGCTCTCAAATGAGTCTGAGTACAGGTAACTCAGCCACTATGGTAGGTCGGTAGAGTAGGAGACAGCAGGGGCAGAGGGATTTTATTAATGATTGACCGGGAAATAATTTTTTCTTTTTATTGTAAAGATCGGGATGGTTAGTTGAAACAAACACGACCTCACTAATAGGTAGGTACATTAAACGTCGGTATCCTAGTAGGATCGACAACCCAACTTGGGTTTTTTAAGTAAACCCAAAAAGGTATTCGACAATATCTTTTGGGTTTGTTTCAAAAACTGGTTGGGTTATATAAGAGGGAGTACCAAGAGTGCTGATGGCTCCTCCGAAACAGTTCATAAAATGAGTCCAGAACCAGCACATTTAAACAGTTTCTCCATTTACCTCGATGAAATGGTACAACATACTTATGACTTGGAAAATGACCGACCCTTATCACCGAGTGGATCGTAAGTAGGACAGTGAAACTCTTAGATTCTCAATAGAACGACTTAGTCTCAGGATCAACTGATTGAGATTACAAGAAACACCCCTTAACGACTCTTTATGAAAAACGTACCCAACAAGAATGATGTGTAGGTACACTATTTGTCATCAACTGGAGTCCCCGTCAACCACTTTCTAGTTCTTCTACACAATTTTATCGTTATCACTTTTAGTACTCTCACCTAGGTACACTCCTCGTCTGTTATAATCGGAGGTACCCGAATTTCTATACTCTCGCTATTGACGGATAAAGTAATGTTGGATGATAATTTTACCCAATATATCCCTACCCTAATCGTAAAGGACAATCTATTCTGTGAATTTTATTATTATTGTACACTTCGTTTTTTTACTCACCTATCCATCTACCTTTCCACTTTTAACAGTGGAACGTACAGGATTCTCCTTCTAAGACGTTGTGTACTCTTAGACACATACCTCACTCCACTCCATACACCAACTCCTTCGTCGATATCGTTCTCCTTTCATTAATGTTTCACTCTTCCCGCTAATTCTTTTCAGTTATTGTTGAACCTTTAATTACACTATTCTACCGTTTTTCCTTCGGTCGGCTGACTTCCTTCGACCTCAGCAGAACACGGAGTGACGAGATCTCTAACGTGGGACTTATGGTCTAAATCGAGACAACACTCTGCAGTTCCTAAACGTCTTCTGTACTCTGATCATTACTTTTAATGACTCGGGACTCTTTTTCATTAAATGTCTATTTTGTCACGTAATGAAGAATAGTCTACTCACTGCTCTTGTCACGTCACTTTTCCGCCTCCCCACCCCCACCACAACTTTATTTATGAGGACGGAGTGATTCTTTTATTCCATCTAAGTACGGGTAATAAGAACACAAATATAACATAAAAACACTGGTGGTACGTATTCATCTTAGTGTGTCTTTTCAAGTTTAGGAAGAGGGAACGAAGATGACTTCTTCTTTCTTTTCCTTTCCCTATTTCCACTCAACCATCTTTATAAACTACGATAAAGTAGACATTAGTCTCTAAATTCACTGTTCCCTTCGTGTACGATTATGACTAACTAAAATAACACGTAAAAGGTAAATTTAAATGAATAACTCTGGAACGAACTATTTAAAAATAACATGTAAAATTTAAATTTGAATGGATAGTGTCAGAGACGATAACGATCCGTAACATGGCCCTCCACTGGTTTATTCTGTGTCAGAGACAGGAGTTTCTGAATACCTCTCAGACTATTCATCAGTCTATAAATTATATACACGATATTACTACTTCAGGTCTCCTCTCTGTAGACCTCTTTAGATCCTTTCGAAGGGCCTACACTGGGGATTTGACTCTGGTCTCCCCTTTAACGATCAATAATTTCTCTTCCCGACCCCATGTTCATAGGAGACGTTTTCTTCGTACTTTCCACTACACCATCTGACTAACGTTTTTACCGGGTCTAAAAGGTAAACAAATGTACGGGTGGAAAAACGTTACACCGAAACGTCGAGGAGGGTAGTTCATCACTTTAGATAAAAGTTGAGTAACTAAGACCCTATTGGAACACTGAAGGAAACCGATCGTCTTACGTTGTCTTTAGTAGTATACAATCAAAGTACCGGTCCATAGTCCTCCAGAACAGACATAGACGAAAGAGAGAGAGTGAGAAAAAAAGGAAAGAAAAATTGAGAGGGTGGTGGTACTCTTACTTGGTCCTAAACGGATGACCTCCACTCTGTGAGACACCTCCTCTCGGTCTATTCCGGTACGGTCTAGATCAGGGGTGAACCGGACGATTTACTCATTTCTGTTTACTCGATCAGGTGACCTCTAGTCTACTTACACCGGGCTTCTTAATGAGTAGATTGGGTATCCAGGTACCCTTCATTATTTACTAACGACAATATTCTGTGACTCAAAACCTTAATAAACAATACGTCGTAAGTGAATGATTATGTTTATTAGACTTCCATATTCTCTTGTTCCGGTCAAGTTATTTGATCTTCTTTAGATCCTGTCTACCTCCCTCTTCCTACTTTCTACTACTACCTCTCGGTTCGTTCTTGACCTAGGAAGTCTCAAAATATTCGGAATAATTCACTATCCTTTGAGAGATCGTTAAACTTTTTCTATATACTAGTCTTAAAGTAAAAACTATATAATGACGAACATTTCCAGTCACCGATCCTCCTTACGTTTCGATCCTACTCCCTCCGGTCATTTCACTAATGGTAAACATCACTAGGTTCAATCGTAACTAGTATAAGATTGATCTTATGTCTGGTACTCCATCTCATCTTTACCTGTGTAACTTTTGTATTAACTCCCTATCTTAATCATCCTGAACTACGAAATAGTCTTCACTTTCTACTTCCTTTCTTTTTCAAGTTTTGACTGCGGACTACAGATTAATCCGGTTTATTTTCCGACCCCCTCCGGTAAGAGACAGTCTTTGAGTCTCTCTAACTCCAAACCTACCCTCGTCTCCTCTATTTGTATCAAGACCTAAATAATTCTAATGCTACGGTCATACTATGGGTCAGTGTCTACGCATTGTCTCAACCAATGTGTCTAGACTACGAGTCCTCTTGTTGAAGCCAACCTCTAGTCAAGTCAGTGAATCAGCACAGGTTGAGAAACGTTGGGGTACCTGACGTCGTACGGTCCCAAGGGACAGGTAGTGGTTGAGGGCCTTGGATGACTTTGAGTACAGGTAACTCAGTCACTACGGTAGGTTGGTAGAGTAGAAGACAGCAGGAGAAGAGGAGGACAGAAGTTAGAAAGACTCGTAGTCCCAGAAAAGGTCACTCAGTCAAGAAGCGTGGTCCACCGGTTTCATAACCTCAAAGTCGAAGTCGTAGTCAGGAAGGTTACTTATAAGTCCTGACTAAAGGAAATCCTATCTGACCAACCTAGAGGAACGTCAGGTTCCCTGAGAGTTCTCAGAAGAGGTTGTCGTGTCAAGTTTTCGTAGTTAAGAAACCACGAGTCGAAAGAAATATCAGGTTGAGAGTGTAGGTATGTACTGACGATCTTTTTGGTATCCAAACTGATCTACCTGGAAACAGCCGTTTCATTACACAGACGAAAAATTATACGACAGATCCAACCAGTCTCGAAAAGAAGGTTCCTCGTTCGTAGAAAATTAAAGTACCGACGTCAGTGGTAGACGTTACTAAAACCTCGGGTTTTCATTTCAGAGAGTGACAAAGGAGTAGATAAACGGTACTTCACTACCCTGGTCTACGGTACTAGAATCAAAAGACCTACAACTCAAAATTCGGTTGAAAAAGTGAGAGGAGAAAGTGAAAGTAGTTCTCCAAGAAATCAAGAAACGAAAGACGGTATTCCCACCATAGTAGATGTATAGACTCTAATAACTATAAAGAGGGCCGTTAGAACTAAGGGTGAACACGAAGAAGGTCAGGTCACAAAGAGTACTACATGAGACGTATATTCAATTTATTCGTCCCACTATTATATGTCGGAATTGTATGAGGAAAGGACTAAAACTTGGTTAGACAACAAGGTACAGGTCAAGATTGACAACGAAGAACTGGACGTATGTCTAAAGAGTCCTCGGTCCAGTGCACCAGACCATAAGGGTAGAGACCTCTATGGACCCGTTAACAGTCGGATGTCGACCATGAACTTTGGTGAATTTGTAAATGACTCGTGGATTATACACAGTATTCGACTTCAAACACGGTCCTTATACCTCCAATCGTTATGTCTGATCCGATATATTAGATCATCTCTTCCAAGTTGTAACCAGTCTATTAGTGTGTCAATATTTACATCATAAAATCCATGACTTTCTTTCTATGTCATTTGGTACTCATATATTGTTTCTTTAAACTAGGTCAGATTTCTTATTTCCTTATTAAGGACCCTTATTTTCCCCCCCCCCGTCGAATTCGTTCCTAGTCTTAATATTCTCCACAAAGGCTTCAGTGTACCTCTCTGTCTCATCCTTTTCTTTTACAAGGTGTTTTGTACTGTCCTCGTCACTTGGATCAAACGTACGTACAAGTAGTGAGTCGGAGTAGACTGAGAAACGTTGGGGTACCTGACATCGTGTGGTCCGAGGAGACAGGCACCCTAAAGGGTCCGTTTTTACGATCTCACGTAACGTGAAGGAGGAGGTCTCTTAGAAGGGTTCGGTTCCCAGTTTGGGCATCGAAGACGTAACCGTCCACCTAAGAAATGGTGACACGGTGGACCCTTCGGACTTAGATCAAATTTTCGGAGATTTTAGTCATACCGTCCTAGTGTTCCTCACCCCAACCTTCCTTTTAACCGTGTTTTATACATATCTCGAAGGGGTCATAAGAACGGAACCTTTAAGGTACCTGTCTCCTCGGACCACCCGATGTTAGGTACCCCAGTGTTTTCCCAACGTGTGTTGACTCGCTCTGTTGTTGTTACATATCTCCTCATAACCATCTATACCTCTCTTTACCGCCTAAACGTTCCATAAATTCTCCGTTTTGACTGTTCTGTTGTTCGTCTCAATATCCCTCTCCCTCCTCTTTAATGACAATATTTAAATATATTCACATTCATTCATTCACATCAACGAGTCAGCACAGGCTGAGAAACGCTGGGGTACCTGACGTCGGATGGTCCGAGGAGACAGGTACCCTAAGAGGTCCGTTCTTATGACCTCACCCAACGGTAAATGAAGGGGTCCCCTAGAAGGGCTGGGTCCCTAGCTTGGACCCAGAAGGAGTAGTGTCCGTCTACGAATATTGGTAGATAATTATCATATTTATATATTAATTTTAATATTTAAACCACGTTCCTCGTAACAAAACACATAGACTTACCTACTACCACAGTAAGTAACTTTACCTTTTGTGACCCCTTGATCTTGATCTAGATCCACATCTGTGTTTTACGTTCCGTAGTCAAACCCTTTATAACTTAACCTCTTCGGAAATTTTATAGGCTCACCGTTTCGACTCCCCTTTTGACCTCGAGTCTTCCCTATAGACTAGTCTATAAATTATTTAAACACCTAGTAGTCCTAAATTTATCATTGGTTTCAGTTCCCGTCCCTCTGAAACTTCCCTTTTTTTTCCTAAGAATTTTGGTTCGGAACTTTTCGAGTTATAAATTATCTTTCTATAAGATTTTACTCGGGTGTTTCGTCGGATGTATCAGTCTCTTCCCCTACCCTACACAACACAATCTCTTAGGTTCCGATAAAATTATTTGTGTGTGAGAAAATCCGATTCAACAGTCCCCTTTCTCTATTTTTATAGGTGACCTAAATCGGTACACTTCAAATAGTTACTGGAAGAGTTCTCAGTAGGACCACCTCACCATTCTCACCTTCGGTCATACAATCTTACCCGACTTCTTTTTCACCCTCTACTCCTTGACCTTCTTGGAAACATCCATTAATAGTCTTTAAAACCGATTCTTCCTTGTCGTTTCATATATCTAGTGTATCGTTTCCAACTTTCTAAAAACAACAACGATAACAAGTAAACAAACAAAAACCACCCTCTCTGAACCCGAACCCCGACTTTCTTAAGTCATCTTTTACTGTATACCTTCTTTTTCATCTTTTTAAGTTTCATCTACTCTAGTGAATTCTTTGTACACATCTTCCTATCCTCTTCTACTAGATCCTTCTTTATAAATTCTCTATAATAGTAAAAGTACCAATAGGAATTTATCTTATAATACGATGGTAATTTTTATTAGGACTTATTATAAATTACTATATATTTCTACCGGTCCTATAAAGTAAGATACCTATTGATAATAGACAAATTGGTTTTATTCTACATCTTATAATAAGGTCAAAGTAAAAGTTTTCAATTTTTATATATGTGTCATCTTTCATACCTTTCTGCACACGACTATATGAAAAAACATCAATGATTTTTTTATTCTCTCTTTATAATAGGAAATTCCCTTACGTCTCCTGTTTGTATGACTCTAGATCTATCACTATCCTCTTTTTCGTCTTACAACAAGGTCCCTTCGGTACCCTTTTCTTATAAAGTTCTTCCTCTCCCTCTGTGTGTCCCAGTTTACACGATTCTCCAGTTTCCACTATTTCTGACTTTTTACCGATAACCGAAGTCAGTCACCAGTCTTTCCGGACCCTATTCTAACCAAGGAACCTCGTAACCCTACTCAGGTCTAATGTCACCTACTTTCATACACACCTGTCGGTAACGTGTCTCTTAAAAGTACTTCTCCTCTCACTCGGACTTCTACCTGTCCTTCAATGTATCTCGGTACCCCCAAACGAAACCATAAACATTCAACCTTCTCTAAACTTATATTGAGTCACAACTACTCTTCCTTCTCTGACTTATCTGTTTCTGACCCCTAACCCCAAAGACAAATATCTCACCCCAAAGACAAATATCTCACCCCAAAGACAAATATCTCACCCCAAAGACAAATATCTCACCCCAAAGACAAATATCTCACCCCAAAGACATATATCTCACCCCAAAGACATATATCTCACCCCAAAGACAAATATCTCACCCCAAAGACAAATATCTCACCCCAAAGACAAATATCTCACCCCAAAGACATATATCTCACCCCAAAGACAAATATCTCACCCCAAAGACATATATCTCACCCCAAAGACAAATATCTCACCCCAAAGACAAATATCTCACCCCAAAGACAAATATCTCACCCCAAAGACAAATATCTCACCCCAAAGACATATATCTCTCACTCCAAAGACTATACCTCTTCTCTCGTTCAACTTCCCCATCTGATTCCTCTCCCCTCCTTTGACATTTGTCCTCCTTTACCACTACTTTCGTTCCTACGAACAGAATAACTACCGTCTTGTAACTCCCTCAATGTTGTACCACCCGAAAAGAAAAGAAAAAAAGAAAAATTTTATTCTCTGTTATAGTGGAGGATTCTTTCTTAGTTCTTATCATATGTCTTTCAAAGTCGACAGAAGCGTTACAAAAGAAAGGACTCACCCACCACCTATACGTCCACTCGAAGTAAGAAATATGAAAACGGATACAGACTTTATAAAATAAAACTTTTTTTCTTATTACCCTTCATACCATCTCTGACTTTAAATCCTTTGGTATTCTAAATTTTATTGACTATCTTCTCTTTCTCGACCAATCCCGTGGTATTCTACGACCCGTCGATCGTAGGGTCAACTAAAATTTCTGGTACTTAAATGTTACCTGTCTGTTAACAAGTGGTTTAGTGAATAAAAAGGAGATCCCAACGGTCTATTTGGTTTAGTAACTCAGACTTGGTTTTCTTTTACGCTGTTTCCCTACATTCGAGGGATGTACTGGACGGTGTCAGGAGTGTTTACAGTGGAAAGAAAAAGAAAGAAGTGATCTACTAACTTATCTCCCTTGAGGTTCCTGAATCTCCTTCTACCTCGGTGTTGTACTGTCCTCGGACCCAAGGACTCGGTCGTTAAGTTTTCCTCCGAAGATCTTCTCAGTAACCTCACTCTTACGTGTACTACGAGAGAATACATTCACTCTGGAAGTATAAACGATACAATGAGAGTACTTCAAACTCCTACCAAGTAGTATCGTCAACTCGAAAGGTCCACCACGATCACCATTTCTCGGACGGACGGTTACGTCCTCTACATTCTTTGTGACCAAGTTAGGGACCCAACCCTTCTAGGGGTCCTTATCCTTTACCGTTGGGTGAGGTCATAAGAACGGACCCTTTAGGGTACCTGTTTCCTCAGACCACCCGATGTCAGGTACCCCAACGTTTCTCAGTCTGTGTTGACTCCCTTTATGTAGAGAGTTGTTGTAACATCGTCAAAGAGACGGGAACATGAGTAGAAATGTACACTCATTAAAAAAAAAAAAACGTTTATTACAACTTGTCGGTACACGTCTACGACTCTTGACAAGTTAATGTAAGGGACATAATCTATTAACTTACCCTACCGGGTTTCCCGTTTTCTTGTGTTCCTCATTACTTATTTGCTAACCTATACACTTGTTAATGTAAGAAACTCATTACTCATGAATTGATTAATTTTAAGGGCAAACCTCAGTCTCTTGACCTCTCTGAAGTTATCGTACCATATTTCTAAAGTAAAGTCTTTGTATTTTGTCTAAAGACAGAAGTCCTTCCATGAACTCTCCCACGAGGGGTGGACCGATTCGACCTAAATACTATCTCTTATGACCTAAGGTAGGTTGGTGTTAGGGATTCCTCAGGGCTTACCGTGTTGGGCTTCTAGAGGGACGACTCTTAGGTCTTCTATTTCTACGGAGGAGGTCGACACAGGTCCCACGAGACACACCCTCTTGGTGGACACGGTCGTCCCTTCCCGAAGACCGGGTTCGAGTCCTGTGTCTCAAGTGTCCAGGATCACCGAAAGGACGTCCTCTCCCGTACGAGAGTCGATGGTTGGTGGTATGTGTGAGTCCCACTCCCCTGTCGGAGTAGACATCTCCGGTTTTCGGACATCTTAGACATTCACCTGTCCGTAAGTAGAATAGTATTGAATGGCCGAGACCCCTTTAGGAGGAGCTCCCAGTACGCGACCGGTCAAAGGTCCGGGATTTCAGGACTTATGAGTATCAAGTCTCCGTCTACTTGAAGGGGATGAAGAAGGACGTTCCGAAGGGTACCACCCTAGTAAGAGTCCCGGAGCCACCTCCGGGGAGTTTCAGTTACTTTCGTCATCTTGGTGGATCCTGGATGGGTCGAAGGACACGTCCACAGAAGGAAAGGATAAGAGGAAGGACGGGTTACCCAGAAGTAAACGTAGAGTCTTGGGTGGATTATATCTTATCAATTACACTCCTTTCTCCGACTTCAACCTCTTCTGACTTTTGAACCATTTAGTCAAGTCAAGTCAACGAGTCAGTACAGGCTGAGAAACGCTGGGGTACTTAGCGTCGTGCGGTCCGGAGGGACAGGTAGTCGTTGAGGGCCTCAAGTGAGTCTCAGCGCAGGTAGCTCAGTCACTACGGTAGGTCGGTAGAGTAGGAGACAGCAGGGGAAGAAGAGGACGGGGGGTGGGGTGGGTCGTAGTTTCAGAAAAGGTTACTCAGTTGAGAAGAGTACTCCACCGGTTTTATGACCTCAAAGTCGAAGTCGTAGTAAGGAAGGTTTCTTTAGGGTCCCGACTAGAGGAAGTCTTACCTGACCAACCTAGAGGAACGTCAGGTTCGCTGAGAGTTCTCAGAAGAGGTTGTGGTGTCAAGTTTTCGTATTTATGAAACCACGAGTCGGAAGAAGTGTCAGGTTGAGAGTGTAGGTATGTACTGGTGTCCTTTTTGGTATCGGAACTGATCTGCCTGGAATCAGCCGTTTCATTACAGAGACGAAAACTCATACGATAGACCGAACCAGTATTGAAAAGAAGGTTCCTCATTCGCAGAAAATTAAAGTACCGACGTTAGTGGTAGATGTCACTAAAACCTCGGGGGGTTTTATTTCAGACTGTGACAAAGGTGACAAAGGGGCAGATAAAGGGTACTTCACTACCCTGGTCTATGGTACTAGAAGCAAAAGACTCACAACTCGAAATTCGGTTAAAAAAGTGATAGGAGAAAATGAAAGTAGTTCTCCGAAAAATCAAGGAGAAGTGAAAGACGGTATTCCCACCACAGTAGACGTATAGACTCCAATAACTATAAAGAGGGTCGTTAGAACTAAGGTGGAACACAAAGAAGGTCAGGTCGTAAAGAGTACTACATGAGACGTATATTCAATTTATTCGTCCCACTGTTATATGTCGGAACTACATGAGGAAAAGGATAAACCTTGGTCAGACANNTCCACCAGACCATAAGGGTAGAGAGAGTCTTAAAAGGTGTCAACTAACACTAGGTGTGTCAGTTTCCGAAACCGTATCAGTTCTTTCGTCTTTATCTACAAAAAGACCTTGAGAGAACGAAAAAGCTACTAGGTCGTCTACAACCGTTAAACTAGAGACCAAGGAGACGGAAAAGATTTTGGTCGAACTTGTAGTCCTTCAAGTGTCAAGTGTATAACAACTTCGGACCGAACCTCTTAAAACTCGTAATGAAACGATCACACACTCTACTCACGTTAACACGTCATCAAACTCGTAAGAAACCGTAACGGAAAGAATCCCTAACCTTACTTTTGACTGGAAAAGGTCAGGACACCGGTGACGACTCAAAAGGTCTAAACGACCGTATAACTCACGTCGTGCAAGTGTCGTAGGAGAAAGTCCTAAACTTTATCGAGGTGACCTTAAGGTAGTGGAGGTGATCGAAACAAACATCACTACGAAAGATGCCGGGTGAACTGAAGTATAAGGTCCTACAGACCGAGATCTACTCACTAGTGTGGTAGCACTAATAGGCCCAGCACTTCTAGGAAAAACATGTCAAGACACATAAGAACGGGTCCGAAAATCTCGAGTCATCTTTTTTACCGTTGGGTGAGGTCATAAGAACTGACCTCTTAGGGTACCTGGCTCCTCGGACCGTCCGATGACACGTACCCCAGCGATCTCAACCTGTACTGAATCGTTGATTTGGTGGTGGTGGGGGTCTGAACTCAAGGTAGTAGTGAATGGTCAACACACCAGAACTCGTCCAGTGTACTACTTAGATTTTACTCCTAATTTTGTGAGGGTCCTAGTAAAATTTATAACAGTTACTGTATACATTTTTAAAGACTTTGTGTCATCTAGTAGTATTTACCACTAAAAACAACAACAAACCACCCACAAATTACCTGATTAAAGTTCGTCGTCCGAATTTCAAAGACTTTCCCTTTCTCCCTCCTCTCATGCTAATCCAACTTCCAACGGGATTTCTTTACGGGTAGGTACGATCGGATCTAGAAGGTAGGTAGGAGACAGGAATGAATGGGGGGTTACAGACACGTGTACGAAAGGAAGAAGGACAGAGGAGGTTTTGACCAGGTACGGAGAAAAAGAGCGAAAGAAGTTTAGAAGGGAGGTTTCACTGTAGGGATCTCTCCGGAAGAGAGAGTGGGACAGAGAGATATCATCGTAGGGGAACAACATTGAGAGATAGGGGAATGGAACGAAATTAAATGAAATACTTTTAACAGTGTTGAACTTTCAATAGATACATAAAGAAATGAACACATAAAGAGGGGATGATCTTATACTCTAGGTAGTCTCGTCTCTGGAGAACATAGAGGTGTCACAGAGGTCACGGACAGTCTATCATCTCCGTGTTACTTATAAAAAAGTTACTAATAAAATCATCAACGAAGACTTACCTATTTTTAACGACATAGTTTATTTCATATAAAATTAAAAGTAAGTAAATTTGTTATAAACACCGTGTAAATAAGTTTAGTAGCATTTTCGGTCAAAATCGGTATATTAAAAAGAGTCTTATTTCCTGATTAATTATATTTTATATATTATAAAAGAGTATTATATATTAAAAGAGATTATATAGAAAAAAAAAAGTACCATCTGGTATTAGTGTGGAAGGTAAAGGTGTTTTTTTTTAGAAAACTAAATGACATTGTCCCCAGGGACCGACCCTGTCTAAAGTTTCAAACTATCTAGTCTGTGTATGTGTATGTGTGTATAAATAAACAAATATAGATGTATGAATGAACCCCCGACCCTTCACCCCCACTCCATATAAATTGAGACTGGTGTTAAACTCAAGTCTATAAAGATTTGTTCAAGTTGTGGGACCGTTCCGGGGTTTCTTCCGACCTAACGTCCCTTCGGGCTGGACACGGGACCCGTATTTAAATACTACTCCCTCTACTGGAGATCTCATTGGTCGGTCTGAGTCCTTGCACCGGACTCCCTCCTTCCTTTATCATCGAAATCGAAAAGACCTTTGAATTGTGGGAACACCATTCCTATTTGGGTGTTTCCGTCTTCTCGGCACTCACCCTCACCTCACCTTTGACGGTCACGGGAGTTGGAACACCGGCAAATCAAGGGTTCATCGGAACGACACCTTGTTTGCAGAAGAGAAGTGAGACTTCGAGGGATAAACCTCCCACCATAATTCACTCGGTGCCCTTACTCCAAAACCTTCGTCGTCGATGTTGAGAAAGAGTCACCCCACCTTCACTGTATGGCGTCGTCCTGACAGTCCCGGTCGCCTCAGTACCTTTCAAGGTGTCTCCGTCGTTTAGAAGTCGAGTCGTTGTGACTCCACTGTCTCCGTCGATATCGGTAACATTACTGTGGTGGCGTGTCGGGACGATCCTCTAAATCCTGGACGTGTAAGTCTCTGGGGTGAACCGACCGTCGGTGTGTCGTTCGGTCCCGACTTCGACTATTTACCCGTGGACTTTCCGTCGGGAGCCTTGGGGGTTTTACGGACCCCTCCCCTTTTACGTTCCGTGACCATAAAGGTATAAGTGTCTACTTTTGACCCTCGGTTCCCCTTAGGTCATAATTATAATTATCTAGACATAAACATCGGTCATAGGTACTTTGGTGTAAACAGGAGTGTTCGACCATCTTTACCCTTGTAAGTTCCGACGAATCTCGGTGTCTGTTCCGATTTGAGGAAACTAACGACGTAGGAGTCTTATCTTGGGTACGAGAGGTGTGGGAGGACGTGGGTGTCCTTACTACGTTTTCCAAGTCTAGGTAAACCTTCTGTATAATATATGTGGAGAACGACCGAAGTCCTTTTTTTTTTAAGGTCGTGTAAGATTACTTTTAGACCTTCTCTTTCCGCCGAAGCTGTAAACTCAGTTTATCTCTGTAAAGTAAGAGATAATCCACGTCAAGTCAAAATAATTTAACTTTTGTTAAACTTTCTTTTGAGTTATTCTAACCTTAGAATGAATTTAATTACTCATTACGAATAATGAGTAACGGTAAATATACCGAGAGTCTACTACTCGACAAACGTTCCTTTCTCAAAATTGTTCCGACATGTCGTCACTTTAATCTTTTTTTTTTCAAATTCTACATAATAATATTATATTTTTACATAACACTATTCTAAACAAAATACTTCGTTTTCATAGACATGTCTTTTATTTTGGAATGACACAGAGATTATGGTTTTGTATCGTTTCATTGAATTCAAGATTCAGTCCTCCTCCATTTGTAAAAGACACTCCCCGTCTATCATTTATAGACACTGAAACACAAGGGATGTCGGAGACAGTGTTTATCAGGTGAGATAAACACAACGGTGTCTGTTATACATTTGGTGACTCACACTGACACAGGGTAATTTTGAAATGATGTCTACTGACTTCACACTTAAAGTATATTAAAAGTACACAATGTTAATAATAAAAAAAAAATGGTAAATTTTTCTATTTGGTAAGAATCGAACTTGGTATGTTTTTGTCCGTTCGGTCTAAACCAGACACCCGATATCAAACATTTGAGGACAAGATTCACCAACTGAGAAGTTCTGGAGGAAGTTCAATGAGCTAAAACGTCCACGAGAAAACGTGTGAAAGGTACCATCGAGTCGACCATTTCTTAGGTGGACATTACGTCCTCTGGGACTAAGTTAAGGACTCAGTCCTTCTAGGCGACCTCTTCCCTTTCCAATGGGTGAGGTCATAAGAACCCGAAGGGATAACCGAGTCGACCATTTCTTAGGTGGACGTTACGTCCTCTGGACCCAATCTAGGGACCCGACCCTTCTAGGGAACTTCTTCCCTTACCGATGGGTGAAGTCATAAGACCGGACCTCTCAGCGTTTCTCAGTCTGTGCCGACTCGTTGAGAAAGAGAGAGAGCACGTGTGGATGACATCCATCCACGAAATGAACCTAAAGATGAGATGGACGAAAGACAATTCGGAGTAGAGTTTCAGATCAAACTTTACTACTAGGGACAAAAGGAAGATTGGAAGGAGAGTAGACAGAAAGTAGAAACGGGGTTTGAAGAACCCAAATGAGATGAATGTTTGAAAATTGTGGAAGGTTATTGGGTCAATGGAGGGTCTACAGAAATCATCTATGTGACACAACACACTATATTAGTTACTATACCCGACTTTCTCTCGGTCAAAACTCAATATCTCTCACTCGATTTAATGTGAAACGAACCTTCTCGGTCAGTTAAGTCACTCGTCTGAAAGGACTATTCTTGTGGTAAAGATCAGGAAACAACGGGCAGGAAAGGATGAATCCAGTAAACTTCACGCTCGGTTGTACGTAATGATGTCATTGACTCGTGGAATGTTAACGTAAAATTCTCGTCTCTTTTACTGAAAGTACAAGTGAAAGGGTCTGTTTGTGTTTACACTAAGTAGGTTTTAGTTAACGATGGACATTTTATGAGGTTACTGGAACAGAACTTTCCCTTCTTCACACATACGTACACACAAAGAGATCTCCACACATACACACACATATATTATCTCTCTCTCTCTCTCTCTTAAGTTAGTTCTTTTCTGAGAGACGACACTGTAATTACTTTCGACTCGAACCGGAAGGACTAAAGGATAAATGCACAAACGAACAAATATTAAGGACCCATTTCTAGAAGGACTAAATCAGTAGCCTCATTTAAATAACTCACAGATGACACACGGTCCGTGTCAATATCTGTAATCAGTTGATCTGTTTATAGGGAACGGAACCTCACAAATATAACATCTCTCCTCTCTGTCCTTATTTACTATCTATTACCAATTCAGTTGACTTTACACAATTTTCAACTACTCATGATAAAATTTCGTTTCGTTTCACTAAGTTTTCAAGACCTCAAACCCCGAAGATTAAAATTTATTCCATCAGTCTAATCCGGGTAAGTCTCCAACTGTAAACTCGTTTCTAAAGTCCCTCCCTCCAATTCCTTAAAACGTACAACTATAGAGTCAATTCTGATAAGTCCGTTTGAGATTAGTTACGAGACACCACTGGATTTACCTTTCCCTTAGATTTTTTCTCCGATATATACATATACATATGTGTATATGTCTAAGTGACAAGAGACATGTCGTCTTTGATTACATTGTAACATTTAATGTGAGGTTATTTTTTTTTTCTTATAAGTCCGTCTCACTTATCGATCATGTTTCCGGGACTCTAAAGTAATACGTACGACAATGGAAAACACTCGATAAGGACTTATTCTTTTAAAATTGGAACTCTCAAATAGAGAGTGCTTTAATACTCGTAGTGATCTGGGAGAGGGTTTATTTCATTGAGTCTGAACAAGAAACTGATAAGGGAAATGAGATAGAATGAGACTAACCTATTATGGTATCATATCAGTCTGGAGTCACTATAACGTCCACGTCAAGGTCTGGTGGTGTTATTTTACTTATAGTGTCCTTTCGTTTAGTGTACTTAAAAAACCAAAGGTTCACGTATATTTTCAATACAAACGTGACATTGAAATAGTTTACGCGTTATAATACAGGAATTTTTGTTACATGTGTGGAATTAATTTTTTGTGAAACAACGATTTTTTACGATTGGTAGTAGACTCGACTCTCGTTTAACATGAGTTGCACTGACAACTATCGAACTGGAGTAGAGTATCAGTGTTTACAAGAATTACCGTAGATCTTACTATTTAGGAAGGGTCTTACAAAAGTTAACTGAAAGCAACCTAGGTGGTCTCCTTAGACATCGGAATACTTTACATAAACAATTTATTATTCTGAACTTTCATTCTTAATGAGGAAATAGGTACTCGACTTCTTACTTACAAGTCAAGTCAAATCAACGAGTCAGTACAGGCTAAGAAACACTGGGGTACTTGACGTCGCACGGTCCGGAGGGACAGGTAGTGGTTGAGGACCTCAGGTGGGTTTGGGTACAGGTAACTCAGTCACTACGGTAGGTTGGTAAAGTAGGAGACAGCAGGGGAAGAGGAGGACGGGAGTTAGAAAGGGTCGTAGTCCCAGAAAAGGTTACTCAGTCGAGAAGCGTAGTCCACCGGTTTCATGACCTCAAAGTCGAAGTTGTTGGCAGGAAGGTTACTTGTGAGTCCTGACTAGAGGAAAACCTACCTGACCAACCTAGAGGAACCTCAGGTTCCTTGAGAGTTCTCAGAAGAGGTTGTGGTGTCAAGTTTTCGTAGTTAAGAAACCGCGAGTCGAAAGAAATATCAGGTTGAAAGTGTAGGTATGTACTGATGACCTTTTTGGTATCGGAACTGATCTGTCTAGAAACAATTGTTTCATTACAGAGACGAAGAATTATACGACAGATCCAACCAGTATTGAAAGGAAGGTTCCTCAATAGTAGAAAATTAAAGTACCGACGTTAGTGGTAGACGTCACTAAAACCTCGGGGGTTTTTATTTCAGACTGTGACAAAGGGGTAGGTAAAGGGTTCTTCACTACCCTGACCTACGGTACTAGAAGTAAAAGACTTACAACTCGAAATTCGGTTGAAAAAGTGAGAGGAGAAAGTGAAAGTAGTTCTCCGAAAAATCAAGGAGAAGTGAAAGACGGTATTCCCACCACAGTAGACGCATAGACTCCAATAACTATAAAGAGAGTCGTTAGAACTAAGGTCGAACACGAAGGAGGTCGGGTCACAAAGAGTAATACATGAGACGTATCTTCAAATTATTCGTCCCACTGTTATATGCCGGAACTGCATGAGGAAAAGGATGAACCTTGGTCAGACAACAAGGTACAGGCCAAGATTGACAACGAAGGACTGGACGTATGTCCAAAGAGTTCTCCGTCCAGTCTACCAGACCATAAGGGTAGAGAACTTCTTAAAAGGTCTCAAAAAACACTAGGTGTGTCAGTTTCCGAAACCGTATCAGTTATTTCGTCTTCATCTAAAAAAAGACCTTAAGAGAACGAAAAAACTACTAGGTTACCTTCAACCGTTAAATTAGAGACCAAGGAGACAGAAAAGATTTAGGTCGACCCACTGGTACTCGTCCAATATAAAACTTTCCTTAGTAAATAGGACTCATCATCTAGAGTTGACACCCGAATTTTATAAGTCGTTTAGTACAACATTTGTCTACACGACCGTCGGTCTAAAATGACAATGTAAGTATCTCGTGTGCGTCTTATCTAAATGGTATTAAGAGTACCCGGAATCCTAAAAGTCTTACTATACACTTGTAACTGATGTTGAACTTCAGTGGTCGACGTAATCGGAGATTGTTCTCTTAGTCGGACAGGAAACTTCGGTCTGTAACTGAAGAGGAGAAATCGATACGTTCAGGATCTACCGTAGAAGAAGGGTATCTTCCGACAAAGTAGATGTGACTTTTAAACAATGAATTACATCGGTGGAAGTAAGTAATACAATCGATCCAGGAGACCTATCGGACGACGTCGAAGACAGATGCAGTCGTGAATTACGAAGTGAAACGTGAAAATACAATCGTCTACCGAAGAAAGGAGTTTAGACTACCTGGTCAGAGACGTTCAAAGTCTGAAAACAAGACGTCGAAGGAATGGAGAGAGTCAGAAGTATCCTGTCTTCTCTCAATCCCTGAAATGAGACCTAATCTGAAACTGACCTCTCTTACAACACCGACTACACCAGATAGGTCTGGTCATTTTGCAAGAGGTGTAGTCGTTATTCCGACAAAACGAAAGAATGGTAAACACACAAGTGACTTGAAGATTAAAGGAAGTTCTTGAAAAGGAACCGTGAATGTTGAACCGATTGACAAACCACGTTCTCGGATCGAAGACTGGATAAAACCAAAGACTGTACGGAGGGAGTGATTGGAATTAGTAAAGAGCAAAAACTGATTGTCACTCTCTTCACACTGAGAACGAAAGTGAACTTACAAAATCATACCAATGATTACCCGGATTAAAACTATAACGACACAGAGTCATTTATCCCTCTGGACTCCTCTCCCTGTCTCTACTCCTTATAGGACAGCCACCTTGTATGTTAGTATGTTATAAATAGCTAATCTAAACGGTAGAATTCTCCCAATCCAAGTGCCTCGGGATTTTGTTAATATTATCATTTAGTTTCTAGTGTCTAGTGATAAGGTTTATATTATTCCTTTTAAAAACTGTACCTTTGTACTTCACTCGTTTATGACAATATTTTATTCTACGAGTGTCAGAACGAGTTGTATCCCAACGGTGTTTGAAAGTTAAACACCTTTTGTGTCATAGACCTTTCTTGTTATTTCCATTTCGTGTTATTTTACTCCAGACGGACACTTTCAAAGACTAGACTTCGAATTGACTGAGGGATCTTAGGGGAGAGAATAAGACCCTACTCTTCATTGTTTTCTTTCTCTGATTCTAGATTTGAATGTCCACTTCTAAATTTAGGGTTAAGACGGATTATCTTCCGTACCCTAAAACTCGTTAGACGTTCGAAATCAACGGCATTGAGATTTTACCTGTTTTATTATTATTATGGATTTAGTACATCTAAAGATATAGTTAATTTATTTTATAATTTATCGTATCACGTACAGTTTTATTATTAATATGTCACCCTCCTTTGAAACCTTCCACTACTTATACAAATACCGGAACTACTACTACTATTACCATCAAAAGATTTACGTAAAAATAGGGGTTTGAGTAGTTTAAAATATGTAATTTTCACATGTCGACAACTGTACAGTCAGTATGGAGTTAATTCACCGAATATATTATAGTTCTTTGTAAACTTACCACGTATATTTTATGAACCGTGTCCCAGTCAGTGTATATAAAAAATGATAGTAATCCATAATAAAAACATGAAAGACGGAACTTTTTTTATTGAAACGACAAAGTATTCCTTAAATTATCTTCTTTAAAGTAACGAGTTCTAAAAGTAAAACTTAAACAGGTTTCGTTGAATACAATTCACCATTTAATCCTCGAGGATTGGAGGAGCACCTGAATATTTACTTATACGGACGTGATCACTAGAATAAAAGGAAACAAAAAGACTACTTGGAACATACATTTTGATAAGAAAAGGATTTACGTTTTCGAATGATACATGTGTTTATATGTGAGTTCCCCCCCTTTTACTATTACTTTGGTCGACGAATCAAAAAATTTTTATGGAAACGCTATAAAAGGAGGGAAAAGTAAAACATCTTAAAACTCTAATGTACTAGTTTTAGAGAAGGTCTCTTTTAACGGGTTCTACTCTTAGAACGGTAGATATCGTTTTTCTACTCAGGACACTATACCATGTTCATTAACGGTATTTCAAATTACTTTTAGACAAGGTTATGTCACTTTTAGTTTCTCGTTCTTTATAGATGGAACGACCTTCGTCGTCACTCTCCCTCCTTTTGGATGGTACAAAGTCTTTATTTACACTCCTAAACTTGATCGTCCGTATTCTTTCCCTCCTTTATTACTGTTGTGGTACGGAGTCTCTTACAATAGATTAATTCGTTTTACTATTTGGAGGTCAGTCCTGTATCAGAATGCAAGAATCGTTAAATGTGATTCTCCCTTCCTTCCTCGGTTTCGTTATTGATCTGCCTCTATTTAATCACAAAAGTAAAGACCACTCGCAAGCGTGCGTGTAATCACAGTCGTAGTCATGTGAACCAAGAGACACACGAAAATTTTTACCTCTCTGGTCCGTCTCTTTTTGCAAAAGGAGAGTAAAGTGTAAGTTGTCCGATTAACGTAATGCACTTGTCTTTGTGCATTGGAAGGAGGTTTCCAAAAGTTTAGAAAGGTTTGTTTTCGAAACAAGGTACTACGTAGGTGGTCTGTGTAAATTTCCCCGAAGAGGGGTTTCGACCCAGAAAAGGTGGTCCGACTCTTTGTCCTCACTTCCTCCTTCCGGTAACCTCCGTCTGTCTGATCCGAGGGTCCGAAACGGTGAACCGGTGACACACTAGAAGTCGTTAAATGAACCTGAAGTCTCAGAGAAAAAGGAGTAGAGACTTTTCCTTCCTTTACCATGACAGAATGTTATCGTTGGAGGGTATCCACCGAACCCTATGAGACTCCTGGAGGCATTAAAGGTAATTGGTGGGTAGGTGTTTCAGTAGTGTTCATTTCTATTTGATTCATGTTTATCACACTAACGGGACTTTTATCTCGAAGTCCGATTTATGAATTTGAGAAGGAAGAAGAGTAAAGGACGTAGGTAGGGTGTCCCTTGACCTAGTGACAAAGATTCCGGGAGGGGCCTTACTCAGAATCAATGTTCTGAAACCAACATGCTATATCTTTAGGTAAGTTTGGTCAATTTGTTTACAAAGAATCTTCCCACGATCGTATAAAGAACCTCGGGTGTCTTCTAGTCTTGAACCTTCACCTTTCGGTAATCGGTGGGTCCGTCTAGAGACCCAAGGAGGAAGACGAAGAAAGATGTATACATAAAGGTTTAAACTACAAAATTTTAGGTTTTTCCTGAGATCCTGTGTTTGAAATCTTATAATTTGTACTTTTTATTAAAAGGAACCTAAACTGTTAAGACTAGTTAAGATCTTTCTCCCCGGTGTCTAAAATCCATCCATTAAATTTACGGAAGATACATCAACAACAAGTCAGCGATTCAACACAGGTTGAGAAACGCTGGGGTACCTAATATCGTATGGTCCGAGGAGACAGGAGGTGACAGAGAGTCTCAAACGGGTTTAAGTACAGGTAACTCACCCACTACGGTAGGTTGGTAGAACAGGAGACGGTGGGAGAAGAGGAAAACGGAAAGTAGAAAGAGTCGTAGTCCCAGAAAAGGTTACTTGACGGAGAAACGTAGTCCACCGGTTTCATAATCTCGAAGTCGTTGTCAGGAAGGTTACTTATAAGTCCCAACGAAAGAAAATCCTAACTGACCAACTTAGAGGAGTGTCAGGTTCCCTGAGAGTTCTCAGAAGAGGTTGTGGTGTCAAGTTTTCGTAGTTAAGAAGTCGTGAGTCGGAAGAATATAAGATTGAGAGGGTAGGCATGTACTGATTACCTTTTTGGTATCGAAACTGGTATGTCTAGAAACAGTCGTTTCACTACAGAGACGAAAAATTATACGACAGATCTAAACAGTATCGAAAAGAAGGTTTCTCGTTCACAGAAAATTAAAGTACGGACGTCAGTGATAGGTGTCATTAAAACCTAGGGTTCTTTTATTTTAGACAGTGACGAAGGTGAAAGAGGGGAAGGTACAAACGGTACTTCACTACTCTATTCTACGGGACTAGAATCAAAAAACTTACGATTCAATTCGGTCAAAAAAGTGAGAAGAGAAAGTGGGAGTAGTTCTCCGAGAAATCAAGGAGAAGTGAAAGACGGTAATCTCACTATAGTAGACGTATAGACTCCGACAATAAACAGGACCGTTAGAACTAAGGTCGAACACTAAGTAGGTGAGACCGAAAAGTGTACTACATGAGACGTATATTGAATTTTTTCGTTCCACTGTCATATGTCGGAACAGTATGAGGAAAGGGTTAAAACTTGGTCACGCAACAAGGTTCAGAGACACAGAAGATGTATCTCTCTATGTGACAAGTCGTTCTGATTACCTCGTGACAGTGGTTCGTTCGTATAAAAATAAAGGGTAACGGGACAAAGTCAAGGGGGTCCACCCCGATCAAGAAGGGGACAGGGTCTTAATTTTGACCCTATACGTTAATGAAAAGACGAATAAGAATCCATCAAGTTCTCAGATACAATTGAAATTTAAAGCCTTGTGTCAGAGGTTAGTCACACAAGAGTCAGGGTATACTATTACTTGGGAAGTCAGAAGTAAACTTCTAAGAATAACGGGAGGGAACCCAGACCACACAACGTGTGTGTGTGTGTTTCCTTTCTTTATTTTTATACGGAGGGACTGAAAGAGGACGTCCGTTTCTAAACGGAGTTGTGAGAGTAGAGGAACTACTCAGACTCTCCAATTCTAAACAAATGAGAAACGTTCAAAACGTACTACCAGTCAGAGTGTTGGACTACACCTTAGATTAGGGTATGGGTCACCATAGACAGGGTACCCAGGGAACTGGGAGACGACACTTATGTCGACGGGTGAGGGGACGGTCGAAGTGGTGTGACTCGGTAACACGAACCGTCAACCCCACCGGACCGATCTCTACGGACCCTCAAAGTGACGGAGTGGGTTCCGTTGTTTCCTGACCCACTACGCTTCCTTGGCTTCAGGATGAAGGAACGGAACCCCACCCCGTCTGAGACCACGATAAGTACGAGGTTTTTAGGGGTTTCAAAACATGGTTCCAATGTGAAGTGGACCTTTTGTGTAAGAACGAAGGAAAGAGGAAGGGACCAGTCGAAAGAAGTGTGGAAATGACTGAAAAGGAGATTCGAAAGAGTTATTTGATAAATGTACCTTTAGAGACAGAGTCCGAGACAAAGATCTCTTACGGTAGATTCTGTCGGTGTTCAACATGGAACCAAGGGGTCAGTTTCGAAAGTCAATCGTGGAACAATATGGTCTTGGACTATTAGGACACAATAGGATCAGGAGAAGGTGACCTTGTCACTGCAGGAGGACTTGTGAAAAATTATGAGTTATTCCATAATAAAACGGAGTATTTTTTGGGAACGTTAAGACTTAAGAGGGATAAAAGAGAAGACCGAGGGGGTGAGGGTCAGTTTTTTTTTTTTTTTTTTCTCTCTCTCTCTCTCTCTCTAGTTACACTGAAAAGAAAAAAAAAAAAAGGAGGAAAAATTTTAGTATATAAACCGATAGGTTATGGATTGAGACTTATGGTCATAAAAGGTCATTTAGTCTTTCCTCCTAATAGACAGTTGAGACTTTCCTTTTAGTTTGGTTCTACGTATTCGTCTTTTTTTTTTAGTTAAAAGAGGTCCAATAAGTGGATGTAGTAAGGAAGTCTTATCTTTGTTTCGTTTTATTAACGAAACAAGAAAGTCTGTTGGACCGGGGTTCCTTCGTCTTCCTTTGCTACTTGAGACTCAACGGACCTGAATTTCGGAAGGACACTCATTTATTACACGTAATTTTCCAGTGAGAACTAAGAAAAGTGAGTCAAGACTACATCTTTTTACAGACAAACGGTTCTTCTCGTAAAACAGGACCACACTTCGGCTCGGGTGTCTTTCCGTTGTAAGTAGGTTGGCCGGTACTGTCCACTTCCGTTGGAATTTACGGAGGGTGGGTTGGTGCCCTTTTCTCTACCCTCCATTCTTTCAAGAGTTGTCACGAGATCGTGTCTCCAGTCGATTGTAAAAGACACTTCGCGGTCTATCATTTATAAAAAATGAAACTCCCGATATGGTTGAGACAAGGTTGACAAGTTAAGATCGTCTCATCGACCTTTCGTTGGGATCCACTATGAATTTTCTTCCCCACACCAGTAGAAGGTAAATCTGAAATAATTACCGGTGTCTTTAAACTTGAAATATATTAAAGGTATATAGAGTTTTATAAGAAGAAAATTATAACAAGTTGTTAAATTCCTTTATAAGAATCGAATATCTGGTTGACTTTTGTCCCACCCGACTTGAATCGGGTTCCAGAAACCACACGGTTGGGGACGAGATCCAGTGTCCCATCTTAAAACGGAGAAACTAGGAAGTCCTGACCTTCAATCGACAATTTAAATTTTTCAGTCAACTTCATTCATTAGTATTTTTATTATTATGAATAGAATTATTTAATGAAATTTATTGTTGTGTAGTTATATATACGTGAATGGCTAAGGAAGTCGTATCCCGGTACTACAAACCAAAATCGTCTTCAGGTGGTTACTTGGAAGTCAACCGGAAGGAGTCCTGAAACTGATTTCAAAGATCAAGTTAAATCAGAGTTCGTCTTAATCTTAAATTTCGACAAACGTTTAAGTAAATTCCGTGTCGTAGTAAGATTAGAAATATTTGAAGAGGTTAGAAAACACCAACACGAGGAGTGTGAAAAACTGTTGCAAAGTCTTTGAACGGAAATGTTCGTAAAAGAGTTTCGTGGGTTGAGTCAATGAATCATATCGTTAATAGAAGGAATAATTTAACATATTAACGATACTGTTTCTTCTCATCGTGTTTGTTCACATCTTCGTTTACGTTACTTATGAACTATTCGTGTCTAGGATTGTCACCCTTGTCCACACACACACACACAGACACACACACACACACACACACACACACACACACACTCACTCTCTCTCTCTCTCTCTCTCTCTCTCTCTCTCTCTCTCTAACTCTGGTCGAATGGTCCGTATTCGTAAGTCACCCGTCATGTAGTCAGCGACGAAAGGTGATGGTAATTGGGTCGTCAGTCAACTCACCTCATAGGACGAAAGACTAGTACAGAAGGTCACGAACATGGTTTATACCCTTACTTTTTAGTATATTCCTGAAATGTAGAAAAATAACGTTCTTCAATCACCTTAACGGAAAGGGTCACAAATTTCGTTCTCGTACGAATCGAGGGGAGTTTTCATTATATAAACAGTAAAAGAAGAAGTCGTTTCTATTTTCTGGTTAAGTTTATTCAATCGGGTACTAGATCTTCCTTGTATAACTCAGAAGGGTCCTCCCTAGCCACGAGAGGGTGTTAGTACCCATACGAGACGAAACCTATCGTCACCCTCACTCAAAATACCTACCTTTAATCATGTCGACAACTTCCTTACAGTTCGACTAATCTCGTATTAGTAGTGCTTTTGTATCAGTTTTACATCACCTTACTCGGTTTTCCCTTAATCCTCTCTTCTCTTTGTTCCCATTGGGTTTGTTTTCTTAATGGTGTAACGGGTTTTATTTGTACAGTAGAGAAATCGTGAAATTAAGGTTTCGAAAATAGAAGAGGTTACTCGTGTCATAGTCACTTTTTACTGAATGATAGAGACTTAATAAACATGTATAGAAGAACCTAGAGAGGTCCTCTTATACTGGTAGGTAATATTAATTAGGAAAAAATAAGAGTACTTTATGTTCACGAAAATCGGAGGTAAAGTCACGTACAGCAGGTAAAGACGTCTTGGAAGTGACGTGAGACTACCTACAAGTCAGGCAAGAATGGACTTCCCAAGTAGGAAAAAGTGTGATAGGAATCATGATCACATTGGACTCTAGTAACTGTGTTCTTCCTGGTTGTAAACTTGTGGGTTTGAAGACTGACCCCGAAGGATAAGACTAGACTAGAAAACTTTTTATGAAGACTAAAAATTTTTTTTAAAACAATATCAACTAAATACTACAACACAATCAAAGTCCACATGTCGTTTCACTTAGTCATGTTGTTATATGTATAACAACAACAAATCAGCGATTCAGCACAGACTGAGAAAACACTGGAGTACTTGACATCGGACGGTCCGAGGACACAGGTGCCTTAAAGGGTCCGTTCTTATGACCTCACCCAACGGTAAAGGAAGAGGTCCCCTAGAAGGGTTGGGTCCCTATCTGGGGCTCAGAGGACGTAACGTCCACCTAAAAAATGGTGACTCAGTGGACCCCTCGGGATGTATATGTATATAGGTAGGAAAAAGTGTAAGATAAGGGTATATCCAATAATGTCTTATAACTCAAGGGACACGACATATCATCCAGGAATAATCAATAGATGAAATATATATCTCATCACACATATACAATTAGTATTAAAGGATTAAATAGAGAGGGGGAGGGGTAGAAAGGGGAAACCATTGGTTTGAATAAACCATTATTCAAACTAAAACTCTTGACACTCAGACAAAGTCTAATGTCAAGAAAAGAGATTAAAAACATAAACTTTTGTTAAATTCAATACTTTGTTTCTTATATTTCTACTATTTAAAATAAGTGAGTATGTTTATTCCAGTAAACATAGAAAAGGATAATCTAAGGTGTATATTCACCATAGTATACTATACACAAAAACAGACAGACTGAATGAAGGGAATCATACTATTAGAGATCCAGGTAGGTACAACGACGTTTACCGTAATAAAGTAAGAAAAAATACCGATTTATTATAGGGTAATATATAGATATGGTGTAGAAGAAATAGGTAGGTAGACAAGTACCCGTAAATCCGACGAATGTACAGAACCGATAACATTTATCACGAAGATATTTGTAGTCCCACGTACATAGAAAAACTTAATACCAAACGGTGTCTATATCCAGGGTCTCACCCTAACGGTCTAGTATACCATCTCGAAACTTGATAACAACGAGAAATCTGTTTACACCTCCCGAAGGAACCACCGAGTCTCCAATTTCGCAGACGGACGTTACACCCTCTGGACCCAAGCTAGGGACCTAGCCCTTTTTGTTTACACAAAATATTATGGATACCATAATATGTATGATATATATGAGATTATAATATGTATAATATATATGAGTTTGTATACTGAGGAAACTGGTTTTGGTAGGGTTTCTTTTTCTTTATGTTCTTCCGGTTCAACAACAGACTCCTCTGAAATGCCTATTGACTCTTTTCTTCTCTTTACTTTCAGTTCCCTCTTTCCCTTTCTATATGGGTCGACTCACGTCTCAAGGTCTCTTGTCGTTCCTTTCTATTCTTCGGGAATTTTAATTGTTACGTCTCTTTACCTCCTTTTGTTCTCTTACCCTTTCTGATCTCTAGAGAAGTTCTTTTAACCTCTATATGTCCCTTGTAAACTAGGTTCCTACACGTACTATTTCCCGTCTTTATCATTCCTGGATTGTCTGAGGAAGCCTCTTCCGTTACCGTGGGGTGACGTGATCAGAACAGACCTTTTAGGGTACCTGCCTCCTCGGACCATCCGACGTCAGGCACCCCAGCGATTCTCAGTCTGTGCTGACTCGCTGAAGTGAAAGTGCGTAACCTCTTCCTTTACCGTTGAGTGAGGTCACAAGAACGGACCTCTTAGGGTCCCGGCCCCTTCGGACCACCCGACGGCAGATACCCTAGCGTGTCTCGGTCTGTGCTGACTTCACTGAATGGTCGTCGTCGTCGTCGTCGTTGTCTGAGGAACCTTCTTTTCGATACTGTTTGGATCTGTCGTATAATTTTCCAGTTCTGTAGTTAAACGGTTCCAGGTATGTCAGTTTAGATACCAAAAAGGTCATCAGTACATACCTACACTCTCAACCTGGTATTTCTTCCGACTCACGGTTTCTTAACTACGAAAACTTAACATCACGACCTCTTCTGAGAAAACTCTCAGGGAACCTGACGTTTCTCTAGTTTAGTCAGTTAGGATTTGTTTCAGTTGGGACTTATTAGTGACCTTCTTGACTACGACTTTGAGGTTATGAAACCGGTGGACTACACTTCTCGGTTACTCAGTATACAAACTCATATATATTATACATATTATAATATCATATATATCATACATATTATGTTACGGCGTTTTCTAACTCCCGTCCTCTTCCCTTGCTGTCTCCTACTCTACCAACGTACCGTAGTGGCAGAACTACCTGAACTTAAACTCGTTTGAAACCCTCTCTCACCTCCTGTCTCCTCGGACCGGACGACGTCAGGTACCCCAACATTTCTCAACCTGTACTGAATCACTGACTTGTTGTCACTGAGGAAATCTTGATCCGTCTACACTCCTCTGTCTTCTCCTCCCTCCTCCTTACGAGTATAAAACAGAATATCAGGGAATTCGACAGTAACAGGAGACACTCGAAGTATCTACAAATTTCGATGGAGGACTCTGTACACTTCAGGAGTAGTGACAAAGAGCTGACTAGAGAAGACATGACTGAAGGGAAGTGATCCTCTATGTACATAGGAAATGTGTGACCTGTAAAGGATCATAGTCAAGTCAAGTCAATGAGTCAGTACAGGCTGAGAAACGTTGGAGTACTTAGTGTCGTGCGGTCCGGAGGGACAGGTAGTGGTATATCGAAGAGAGTAATAAAGAGAAAGAGAGAAAGGGGAGAGAATAAGAGAGAGAGAGAGTGAGAGAGAGGTCCTTTGTGAGGTTTAACGTACAGTATGTAGGGGTTTGCTCTTTAAGTCCGGTAGACTTATATTTTCGGAAGAGAACCGAGATCTCTGTTTCATCAAAGAGCCAGGAAGGACTTGGGAAAAAAGTAAAGAACCCACCCTCAGACTGAAGTGAGAAAGAGTCCGTTCTCAGTCTGTGGTCAAAGGCGTAGAGGTTTGTCCGTGTAGAGTTTGAGAATAGTCACGAAAGGAAGGTCCGGGAGACGGTTCCTACCCTGATCTTATATCGTATATCTTATATCAAGGGTGGGGTGAAGACTTCCCTCGCTCTTGAGTGTCAAGACGTCGTCAGGAGAACGAAGTCGTTAGAGGAAATGTTTCAGGAGAGAGACTACGGAAAATATAATAGCGGGACTATACCAACTCCCGAAGTCCTCAGGACCTCGTGTCAGAACCTGAGTAAAGGAAGTTTAGTGAATCCTACTAAACCGACTGAATAAAAACCTGAAAGTTGACATACCAGTAAAGAACAGACCGGACTTTGAAGTTAGAATCGTACCAATATGTACGTTTTAAGGTATGGGATCTCTGTTAGCGACTTTTGTGGGAAAATATATAAATTTTATATATAAAGAATTGTTTTTACTCTAATAAAACATTGGACTAAAAAAAAAAGGTCAATTGTTATACAAGACTCGTAGAAAGGTACAGGTATTCAGAGATGTAGTTGTAAAATTGGGCATTTTCGATAAGGTAACATACCTTCGATGGTGATGAATTAGTTAAGAAAGAACTGTATCAAGTCCGAAAAGAAGAAGGATAATAATATTCACTAGGACACTTTATATGGAAATATATGAAGTTACGTAAGTTAATAACTTGATTATCAATTAACTCATGGATAATTCTCATGACACTAAAGGAACCCTATTTAAAGAACTACACCTCATCATGTAAAACTGTACATATAAATTTTTATATACGTAAAGGTTTAACGAGAAGTCTACATACACACAAACATATGTACAAATGCACTCACTTTTTCTCTCACATAAATCAGGGGTCTTTTTCTATGAAGAAAACCCTTCGAAGTGATAACCCCTCTTAATTACATTATATGTTGTATCCAATATGTACACAAATAAATCGAGGATGTCTAATAACTTAGAGGGAAAAAAAAAAATGAGATTTGATTAAAATCGGAACGTATTTTTTTCAATGTCTTTGTATCTTAGAGGAAGATAGGGAGAGGTCAAAAGGACAACCAACGTAGTGTCAATAGTTCTGGTCCTTCAACTATAGTCTGATAATCATTGATTCGACGTCTTGAAAAAGTTCAAAATAGTCAATAAAGGGATTCCATAAAAAATATAAGGTCTTTGAATGGGTTCTAAAGGGAAACATACGTCACGAAGGGGTCACCGAGTCGACCATTTCTTAGACGGACGTTACGCCCTCTGAACCCAAGCTAGGGACCCAACCCTTATAGAGGACCTCTTCCCTTTCCCATGGGTGAGGTCATAAGACCGGACCTCTTAAGGTACCTGACATATCAGGGACCTCAGGGTTTCTCAACCTGTGCTGACTCGTCGAAAGTGAATAAAGGGGAACCAGAGGAGGTCAGACATTGTCAAGAAATCAAAAGGGTACAGAAAGTGCTACAACTTTGAAAACTTTTCATGACTAACCGATAAAACATCTTACAAAGAACGACCCGAAACAGACTACAAAGATTGTAAAGTTAACTTCAAAACGTAAAAACCGTTCTCACGTAGTATAGTTCCCCGAGTACTACAACTACACAGAATAATGAACACTACAATTGGTACTAGAGAAATCTTTACCATAAGAGTCCTGAAGGGACCACCACGTCACCGATTCTGAGGCACGAGGACTACGTTCCCCGGACCCAAGTTAGGAACCAGCCCCTTGATCTAGGGTATACGACGTTGATTCCGGACCACGTCGGTTTATTTCTTTATAAATTTTTTCTTTATGATAAGATTGTGACGTCTTCCTCTCACCTTTATGATAAATATCCTACAGTTGATATATGATCCATGTGATGTAAACAAAAAAAAAGACATTTCAATCAGAGTAATAGTGGTAAAGTAACTCAAAGTAACTTTTATACATCGAGTGAGTTTCAGTATTTTCTAAACAGACGGAGGTCTTCGTCCCAAAAGGGTCGTGTCTATTCTTAAAGGACATGACCCTTTGGCAATTGTCGTTTGGTTCGTACACATCCACACTCAGTGATGGGAAGCTCTCAAACTAAGAGTTAAAATAAGAGGAGTTCCATCTTCACACATCTCAGTGTAAAACTCTGTATCAGGAGACAATAACTAATTGGTTCAGTTTATAAATTACTAGTTTTAAATACCCTTTGAGGAGGTAGAATGTGTTATAGTATCACGGAGACTAGAAAGGAGTGGTTCTAAACACTACACTAAAAGAAAAACCAATAACATTATATCTTCGGTTTTCTGTTCACGTTTTATTAAAAGATTTAACTTTTGAGACTCTACAACAAAAAGTGAGTCAGGATACATCTGTTATGAAAGTAGTTTAATTAACAGACTTTCAGTCACTAAATAAAGAGAGAAATCTATTAATTTCTTCTCTTGTCCGTTTCGTATCATAGACGTATTGTGAATGGTAAAACCCATTACTTACGGACGTGGGACACTTACAAGGACGACACGGTAAATTTCGCAATTGTGAAACTAGACTTGACTATCCTACCCACTTACATTTTCTTATTCGTTCTTCACCTTGGGGACTTCTTTTCGTTTAACTCTATTACGTACCGTTCACAACTCATCTCACGGACCATGTGACACTTACGAGGTATTTAAAATCGAGAAGAGTAACGACGATTTCGACAGGATCTACAGTGACTGTAAATTGGACCCCTTCCCTGATGTACCGACTGAGTAGGGTACGAGGTACTCCGTTTGATTATTTGACGATATTTAAATCTTTCCTTCTACCGACTAGAGATCGGTCCAACCGTCGACAAATAGAAGAGATTCACGAGACCACGATAAGGTAACGTTATACTAGGTTTTCGCGGTGATACTTGGGTAAACCCTCGTTCCAAACCTCGATTTAGTTCCGTCCCACCGTTCATGAGTCAATTGGATCAAGTCGGTGAAAACGTCACTGAAGAAAAACCCGAAACGTAGACTCTCTCACCGAAAGTGGATTCACTAGTATTCCGTCCTAAAGAGTTGGAGTCGTAATAACTAGACACCACGGACTATAAAACCCACAACACCCCCCGACAAGTGACATCCTACAATGTCACTTCCGTCGAATGGACCGGAAAGGGGTAATCTACGGTAATCGTAGGGCTGGGGTCCACACTGTTGGTTGTACAGAGGTCTGTAACGGTTCACTTAAGACCCCCCTGTTCGTGAGGGAACCTCTTCTTGACGATTTTTGGTTGTTCATTAAGGTATGAGTTCTATTCACTGGTATTCAAGTTTAACTTTTCACAACCCCCCTGTCCTATGTTATAAAAAACTTGTTATTCACGAGACTGTCTATAATAGAGTCCATTAAGTACAGTAAAAGTGTTATCAGGATCACAAATAGGGAATACGTGTCTACCCTTTAGAGTATCCTTAGTTCACTAAACGGGTTAGTGGGTAATATTGATAAGACTGTTGTTTCGGGTACGAGGTAACATACTACGGAAGTACTAAGAGTCAAGTTTATCTCTTCCGAGTCGGAGCTTGATGTCAAAAGGTACTGGTCCTTCCCCTCTTAAGGTAAATGGTTCATGTCTACCACTACTTCGACGACAAAGCCGGGTATTTTAGGTAAAGAACTTCGACACTGACCCTGATAAACCCAAACGGTTATCCCCCGTGATCTCCTTCCAAACATCCAGTGTCCTCCCCTCTCCCTCACGGAAGAAGGATATTCGATCGATAAGGACTAGGTCGACTAGGTCACTGACGGTGACGACTCGTGGGTTTGACGATTGTCGTCTTTGGTTACACTCCAGAGTCTATACCGTTGTGAGAAGGTCCCCTGGTTTGTCGGTGGACTACCGTCCAATTAATACGATCTAGGGGAGGTAGTGGATGTCTCATCACACGAGAGAAGTGGACTCGTCTGTACAAAAGACCTATGACTAAACGGAAGGGACGACGATTATGAAGACGGTCGTGGTGGTAGACGTGTCCGTCTCCCAAAATAAGTGGCAACACTACAGGGTGTTTTAGTAACGAAGACTGGTTTCTCGAGTCAAGTCTCCCCCTTTTTACACCATTACTCACGTATCGGTACACTAAGTGACTAGAATGGTGTATGGGTTAGTGGGTCTTCGTTGACCAGATTGATTGTCTTCCTTCATTTTGGGTTGATTTCCAAATCAACACTGGTCGACCCTCTTTTTTTTTGTCTTCAACCCTCGATAGAGTATCCTCCACGTTAAACGAAACTTAGTCGTTGGTTGTAGGTACACACTGAGGGTATCCGTCTTTAGTACCCGGGTCCTTAGTTCTGAACCTTTACCCTCACCGAGGAGAGTAGTAATGTGACCTATAGGATGAGTATCTTACAGACTAAAATTTGAGTAATGAACCCAAGACGACCAAACCTCCTGAATTAAGGTTCGTCTCCAGTGTTGGTGCTAAAGTGACTTAACCTTCAACTTTGACCGTGACGGTAAAACCTGAAGATTACTGGGAATTAGTTTCTTCCCATTTCTAGACAGGACCAACTCTACTTACTAGGTCCAATGGATCCCCTCTGACCGGACGACGGCAAGTCGTCCCAGTCTCATCTAATGTAGACCTTAGACTTCTTGAGAGACCCCTAGGAAGACAACGAAAGAAACAGGTTCTCATTCAATTACCATTGTCACGAGAGTCAAGTCAAGTCAAGTCAGTGAGTCAGCACAGGCTGAGAAACACTGGGGTACTTAGGGTCGTGTGGTCCGGAGGGACAGGTAGTGGTTGAGGGCCTCAAGTGAGTTTGAATACAGGTAGTTCAGTCACTACGGTAGGTCGGTAGAGTAGGAGACAACAGGGGAAGAGGAGGACGGGGGTTAGGGAGGGTCGTAGTGTCAGAAAAGGTCACTCAGTCGAGAAGCGTAGTCCACCGGTTTCATGATCTCGAATCGGAGTAAGGAAGGTTTCTTGTGGGTCCCGACTACAGGAAATCTTACCTGACCAACCTAGAGGAACGTCAGGTTCCCTGAGAGTTCTCAGAAGAGGTTGTGGTGTCAAGTTTTCGTAGTTAAGAAACCACGAGTCGAAAGAAGTCACGGGTTTAGAGTGTAGGTATATACTGGTGACCTTTTTGGTATCGGAACTGATCTGTTTGGAAACAACCGTTTCATTACAGAGACGAAAGGTTATACGATAGATCCAACCAGTATTGAAAGGAAGGTTTCTCATTCGGAGAAAACTAAAGTACCGACGTTAGTGGTAGACGTCACTAAAACCTCGGGTCTTTTTATTTCAGACTGTGACAAAGGGGTAGGTAAAGGGTACTTCACTACCCTGACGTACGGTACTAGAAGCAAAAGACTTACAACTCGAAATTCGGTTGAAAAAGTGACAGGAGAAAGTGAAAGTAGTTCTCCGAAAAATCAAGGAGAAGTGAAAGACGGTATTCCCACCACAGTAGACGTATAGATTCCAATAACTATAAAGAGGGCCGTTAGAACTAAGGTCGAACACAAAATAGGTCAGCCCGTGAAGAGTAACGTATTAGACATATATGTAATTTATTGATCACACTGTTATAGTCGGAACTGCATGAGGAAAATAAACCTTGGTCAGACAATAAGGTACAGGTCAAGATTGACAACGAAGGACTGGACGTATGTCTAAAGAGTTCTCCGTCCAGTCCATCAGACCATAAGGGTAGAGAGAGTCTTAAAAGGTGTCAAATAACACTAGGTGTGTCAGTTTCCGAAACCGTATCAGTTATTTCGTCTTTATCTACAAAAAGACCTTGAGAGAACAAAAAAAGCTACTAGGTCGCCTACAACCGTTAAACTAGAGACCAAGGAGACTGAAAAGATTTTGGTCGAACTTATAGACTTCCAAGTGCAAAGTGTATAACAACTTCGGACCGAACCTCTTAAAACTCGTAATGAAATGATCGTACACTCTACTCACGTTAACACACCATCAAACCCGTAAGAAACCGTAACGGAAAGAATCCCTAACCTTACTTTTGACTGGAAAAGGTCAGGACACCGTTGACGACTCAAAAGGTACGACCGTATAACTCACGTCGTGAAAGTGTCGTAGTAGAAAGTCCTAAACTTTATCGAGGTGACCTTAAGGTAGTGGAGGTGATCGAAACAAGCATCACTACGAAAGATTCCGGGTGAACTGACGTGTAAGGACCTACAACCGAGATCCACTCACTAGTGTGGTAGCACTAATAGACCCAGCACTTCTAGACAAAACACGTCAAGAAGACACATAAGAACGGTGGAGAAGAATTATAGAAGACGAAGACAATCCAGGTACGGTAAAGACAGGAAATAACTCGGGCAGAAACGTACTTTACAAGGGAACCAAAGAGATTAAAAGAACTTCTCTAGAGATCAGAAAGGGTAAGACAACAAAAGGAGATAAAGAAACGTAACCAGTGACTCCTTCCGAAAGAATACAGAGGAACGATAAGAAACCTTGAGACGTAAGTTTACCCATATAGAAAGGAAAGGAGGAAACAAAAAGCGAAGAGAAAGAAAGTGTCGATAAACATTCCGGAGGGGTCTGTCGGTAAAATGAAAAAACGTAAAGAACAAGAAACCCGACCAGAACGAGGGACAGAGGACATGTGACAGTGTTTGGAGACAGGTATCAAGTAGTCCGTGACACAGATAGTCTAGATCCGGGAATTTAGATAAAGAGTAAAGGTTACATATTAGTAATCCCTAAACTAAATCCAGTATGGACTTACCAGACCACCAAAAGGGATGAAAGAAGTCAAAGTCAGACTTAAACCGTTATTCGTCAAGTACTAGACTCGGTGTCATCGAGGACCAGAACAAAAACGACTGATATATCTCGAAGAGGTAGAAACCGACGTTTCTTATATTAGTCAGACTAAAGCCAAACTGGTAGACCACTACAGGTACACATCTCAGAAGAGAACACAACAACCTTCTCCTACAAATGATACTGGTCACACAAGAGAACCGTTTTGAGGTAATCGGAAACGGGACGAAGTAAGACATAAGGTTCCTGTTTAAACGGACAATGAGGTCCATAAAGAACTGAAGGATGAAAACGTAAGGTCAGGGGATATTACTTTTCCTGTAGAAAAAACCCACAATCAAGATCTTTCAGAACATCCAGAAGTATCTTGACAAGTTGAAGTCGAAGAAGTCGTAATGACCAGCCCCGTATCTGAAACGAATGACACCATAACTTACCAAATGGAACCTTCACTTGTCTCTTGTAAGACAACAAAAACTCTAACGTAGGTTCATGACGTAAAACCTGAGAAAACAACTGGAACACCCGATGAGGTAAAGAAAATTCCCTAAGAACGGGTGTCATCGTCTATATTACCAGTAGACTCAATTTAAGTGGGTAAGGTCAGGTAAAATCAAGCGACTAAGGATCTTACAACTGCAAGTGAGAATGGTAGAGGACAAACTGGTGAAGGTTAAACGGAACTAAGTATCTGGATTGTAAGGTCCAAGGATACGTTATAACGAGAAATGTCGTAGCCTGGAACAAAGGTAGTGGTCAGAGTAGGTGTCGACCCACAACGAAAATGAAACCGAGACAGAGAAATAAGAAAGACCTCAATAAAGATGTGACTAGAGGTCATCGTATAACCCGTGGATGGCTGGACCCTCAAGTAGAAAGTCACAGGATAGAAAAACGGAAAAGTATGACAAGTACCCCAAGAGTTCCGTCCTCATGACTCCACCAAACGGTAACGGAAGAGGTCAACTGGTGTAAAACAGTCTTGAGAGGTGGTACTGGGTAGACAGAACCCACCGGGATGTGCCGTACCGAGTATCAAAGTAGCTCAATCTGTTCCGACACGAGGTACACTAATCTAACGAATCAAAAGACACATAGAATGATCCGTCTTATCATCTAAAGTAGTAAACCAACGTACTTTGACTTCTCACACGTACCTAGGAGTCCACGGTGTCCAGACACAAGACAGTCAATAATCCGGTTACTATTGAGGTTGGGTCGGAAGATTATCTGAGACGAAACCCTGACCTCAAGTAGTTTGATGTAGAGAAGAAATGGTCACCCGAAGGCACGTCAAGTACACCACCACCGCCCCCCAGACAGAGNAGATCTACACATATTCTCTGTCCATGTTTCGACCCCTTTTTGTCGACCCCCGACGAGAAAGACATTCACAGTAGGGTCGACGTCATCTGGAAATAGGGACGTCACGTGAACCAAGGTTGGAGGTAGAAGGTAAGTTTTCGGTCGAAATAACATACTGGAGTCTCCATGGTCTTCGTCAGTCTAACCCGGGGAGTAGTCTCTAGACTCGGGATCTAGGTGTCTCGGAGAGAAGGTTCGAAGAAAAAAATTTATCCAAATAACTCTATATTGAGTACATGATAATTTAGTGGGTAGATTTCACATGTCAAGTCACTAAAAATCACATAAGTACCTTAACACGTTGGTAGTTTCGTCAGATTAAAATCTTGTAAAAGTGTTAGGGGTTTTCTTTGGGTCATGGGAAATCCTCAGTGAAAAGTGGGGAGGAGGTCAGGATTCGGTGGGTAATTAGACGGATTCCTAAACAGATGAACCTATAAAGTATATTTACTTTAGTACATCGAATACCGGAAAACACTGACCGAAGAAAGTGAATCGTATAAAAAAATTTACACAAGTACAACATCGTACATGAAGTAAGGAACACCGGCTTATCATAAGGTAACATACCTATATAGTGTAAATTAAATCGGTAAATAGTCAACTATCTGTAAACCCAACAAAGATGAAAAAACTGACAAGACTTACGAAGACAATACTTGTAAACACATGTCCAAAATACTTCTGGATACAAAGGTAAAGAGAATTTATATATGGATTTTCACCTTAACGATCCAGCATACTATAAAAGGTCCGAAGAATTAAGACTATTAGAGACGGAGAAGTAAAATAAGGGTGTTAGAGTCCTCATCGTCGAGTAAGGACGTTAATTTTAGTGATCTAATGGAACTACAAGGCAAAAACTAGAAAGATTGGAGGTTACTGACACACCAGTAGATGGACGTAATTTAAAGAAGTCAACTTCATGGATCATACTAAAGACAAAAAGACTGATCTGGGAACTCTTATGTCAGTATACTTCGAAATATCAGTCAAGTAGGTAGAAGAAATGACTCATTCCCTATTTTCAGACAAAATGAAGTCGTCCAGTCTATCTTTATTAAGAATGTTTTACTTCTGACAATTTGTAGTCGTATATAGAACATTCAGTCTTTACATAAAATTAACCTTAGATGACTTACTCACCGGAGGGATTCTATTATAAAATTCGTAGACAGACTTTATCAAATTCCTATCATGGTGAATTTACGATCTCCTTTTAGGTAAGGAAGTAAAGAAGGAAGGAAATGAGTAAGTAAGTAAATCATTAATAAATAAATAGTGAGGTAAACACGATACATGATAAGATCCACGACAACCATATTATCACTTATTTTGTCTGTTTTTAGAATTTTTAGTCTTAAATACAAAATCACTTTCTCTACCATTTGTTCATATTTACACAGTCTACCACTAATCACTATACCTCTTACCTTCCTTCTATCCTTCCCGACCTAACCCCCATGTAAAAAGTTTTTCTAACCAGTCTTTTCTAAAGTGATATTTTCATTGTAAGGTTTTTTAAGGACCACCTCTACTTCCTCTTTCGTACACCTATAGACCCCCTTTTCTCACAAGGTCCGTCTCGATTGTCGTTCCGAAGTGAGAGTTCCGGAACTCAACCTTCCTACGGACCAAACAAGTTCCTTATCCTTCATCCGGTTAGACCGACCTGAACTTTAGTCTCCCTCTTGACATCCTCTCTTACAATCTCTCTGTCACTTCCCAGTTAGGATATCCCGAAACATACAGTAATATTCCTGAAACCGAAATAATACTCACACTATCCTTCGGTCACCTTCCTAAAATTGTCCCTTCACTATACTAAACTGAATGTAACATTGCTCTGTTGAGATTGAAGACACAACTCTTATCTACTACCATCACGTGACTTTCCGTTATTAGACTTGTCTTTATATCACTTTTGACACCCCTTTATTTAGTAACCTAAGACATAAGTAACCGTTCTCACGTCGAACAAGAGGATATCTACAAGTCCCTCCCAGAAGAGGTATATCAGTCAGACCCATACACGTTCGACTCTTTCTTCGGTTTCTACCGAGGGTCTTAAAATCGGACTCGCTGTCTTTCTTTCGTAACACATAATGGCTTTGTTCTTTCTGATATATCCTCATCCAAAAGTCCTCTTTAGTACTTAAGTCAAAACGAATACGATTCAAACTATATAGACAATCTGTAGGTCTACCTCTACAGTTCCTCAGACGACCTATATGTTTAGACTTCAAGTCCCCTCTGAGTTTTGTCCTCTACCCTTAAACCTCTAATAACTATATTTACATTATCAATATAGGTACTGTTATTAAATCTTCTAGGTCACTCCTAAAATACATCTTTTTTTTCTTATCTAAGTTCCTGACTCCGGACATCGTCGGACTAAGCCTCAAGTTCCTCTACGCTTCTTTGTTCATTTTTCTGACTCTTACTTACCGACAACTTTACTTTCTTTTAGTTTTCATACTCGACAGTTCTTCGGTCCACTTTTTCGAAAGTTTCTGTTTCCACACTAATTATAATACCATTAATGATACAATCCCGGGGTACTGTGATACTTGTATATCTTTGTACGAATCAGTGAGTCAACACAGACTGTGAAACAATGGGGTACCTGACATCGGGTGGTCCGAGGTGACAGGTACCCCTAAGAGATCCGTTCTTATCACCTTACCCAACGGTACGGGAGGAGGTCCCCTAGAAGGGCTGGGTCCCTATCTTGGGTCCAGAGGGTGTGACGTCCACTTAAGAAATGACAGACTCGGTAGTCCCTTCAGACTCTTATGACTCCACCCATTGGATAGGGAAGAGGTCCCCTTGTAGTGTTCGGTCCTTAGTTTGGCCCCAGAGGACGTAACGTCCGTCTAAGAAATGGTCGACTCGATGGTCCCTTCGGGTATCTTTGTATTCACCTCGGTAATCTAGTACAAGACACAATTAAATACAAATGTTCTTAAACAATGTACATACACACTGTACCACGAGTCAGTGAGTCAGTACAGGTTGAGAAACATCGGGGTACCTACATCGAGCGGTCCGAGGAGACAGATACCGTATAAAATCCGTTCTTATGACTTCACTCAACGGTAAAGGAGGAGGTCCCCTAGAAGGACTGAGTCCCTAGTTTGGGTGTAGAGAACGTAGAGGACGTGACCGTCTACCTAAGAAATGGTGGTCGTGGTGGACCCTTCGGATATACCGTATTTTATCCAGTTAAAGAGTAAAGGACAGACTCTTTTATATATAATAAAATATATATAATATATTATACATATATATAATATAATATATACACATATATAATATATATACACATATATAATATTTATATTATTTAAAGATACCAGTATCCTTATAAAGTATCTAGTAATAATAATAGTACGATACTATTTCTAAAACCAGTAAACAAAAGGTGTTCACCAAGATGTAGTTTAAAACACAAAAGAGTTAACATACAAAAATTTTAATAATAAAATAAAAAATAAAAATAAAATATGACCTCATATCAACTAAATGTTACAACACAATCAAAGTCCACAAAGACGACTTAGTGTCGTCTCACTAAGTCAATACATACGTGTATATAGATAAGAAAAAGTCTAAGAAAAGAGTATATCCAATAATGTCTCATAACGCATCTCAAGGGACTCGATACGTCATCCAGGAACAACTAATAGACAAAATATATGTCATCACACATATACAATTAGGGTTGGAGGATTAAATAGGGAGAGGTGTGGGAAGGGGAAACCATTCGTATTCAAACAAACGATTCAGACTCAAACAAAGAAGAGTTAACATAGAATTTCTTTTAATATTCCTTTTTTTATCTTTACTCTATATAATCAACCGATCCGATAAGAAACCATTGGCTTTGTCAGTTACCGAATTGGTTCCGGATAAAGTGGGAGTAATTTTTCGGGTGTGCCTACCAGTCCCTCCGAGAAGAGAAGTAAAGTAATTCCCTATGTACCACCCTCTGAACATCGACGTAGTAGAACCCGTGGACTAAAGGTTCGAAAGTCGTCGTGCTCTTCTCTTCTGACTCATTATTAACCCACCTACAAAAATTCCTGAATTAAACTCTTACTGAATAAATCGAAGGTGGTTGTAGAGTCACCTGTCATTACACAAGAGTCGATACTTCTTCGGTCCTTTTACTCAGAGGGACAGACAGGTTTTTCTCCTTTTATTTTGTCAAACCACTTGTCTATCAAAACAAAGACGACGTCACCACCTCTTATTCCTTTTCTGTCTACAGTTATTTTATGCAAAGAAATATTCTAAAACATAACGAAACTAAATCTTAACTCGGAACAAAGAAAGAAAGGTCACTTAAGAGAAAGAAGAAAGATTTCTTAGACTCCTTTTGAAAGTGAAAGAAAAGTTTTGCCACACTGAACTTTTCTGAATTCTTCTTAAGATTGTAGTAACTATGTATGGACTCAAGAAACTCGTTTTCATAAAAAGACACATTTTATATATCTGTATATTTAATAGACACCAAAAAGTATAGAACCCTATGTCAGGTCTTTGGACACTGTATTACTCTATCCGACTCTTTCCACCTACGGATCTTACTCTAGACAGAAACCCCACGTTTTCCCGACCCTCCATCTTACGTTTTCGGACACACACCACTATTGTCCGTCTCATTATCCACGGTGGGTCAGTTCGTACATCATGAACCCATAAAATCGTCCGTCATGGTCGTCTCTAAGGTGTTTCTCGGGTTTGAGTTTGATATCGGTGTCCTGAAGGGACCACCAGGTCACTAATTTTTAGGTGGACGGTCACGTCCTCGGTACCCAAGATAGGGACAAGGACCTTCTAGGGTGTACGGAACCCCGTTGATTCGGGTACACGGTGTTGATGACTACGGGTGCACGGGATTTCGGGCACGAGACGTTGTTATCTTCGGTGACGTTACTCTTTGGATGTGTGGTGTTCCTTCTCATCGGGGGCGAACGGTGTTGATTCGTTTCGGACACACATCGTTGTTTCTGGGTCGTGTCGGTATTTACTTATTTATTTATTTTTAACATCCGTGTCTCTTATTTCTAGTTGTTCGTTCAGTTGTGGGAGTCGATGTTCTGGGGAGAATCTGTCGTTAGACCAGAAATCTTTTCCGGTTCAGGGTCAGGATGTTTTTGGAAACTTCATCCCTTTTGTCGTTTGCCCGAAGTTAATCTTTTGGTCCAAAGGACGTGTCCTGTATCTCCTTTTCAAGAGTCATAACTGACGTGTAATCTTAGTAGACCTCCTTTAATGGTCTCGTGGGAAGATCTGGTCTATGTAGTAGATCTCCACCCTGTATCAGTTGTCACTACCAAGTTCGAGAGACCCACAAAGGTCACAGTTTAATTCCGACCCTTATCTACCAATCACCCATTCAGCATGTAGAAAATAGAAACACTGATTTCAGTCCTTACTGAATCTCCCGAAAGATCTCCCGATCTTTTGGGTGTCCTCTTAAAAAATTTACAGACATCTATGATCGTCGGGATTGAATCGACACGTCTACATGTACACACATTTTATATGTCATAAGTGACTTTGACCGTAGACTAAACCGTCGACAAGACACCAGACTATCACGAAGGTTTTAGTAACATTACTCCTTTTTTTGTAATTCTTCAATGTTACCAAAGAAAGGTGAAAACTGAATTTAAAAGTTTAGAGTTTTGACAATTTTTATGAAATTTTAACACAATAAGTTTTCCCTCCCCCTATTTATCGACTCACAAAGATTTTCTCCCCTCGAACAACCATTAATTCTGTAAGTTACATTCCATTATCCCTTCGGAACCTGACATTTCGAAACCGTCACGATTAAAGGATGATTGCTATAGGTTCATACTTGGGGTGACGTCAGTGTCGACGACAAGGAGTAATATGGGTTCTGTACCCAGAACCACGGACCTCGTCAGTTTATTCTGTTTTCCTTTGTTATAATGACAGAATTCATAAATATAGAAAAGAAGAAAACGGAAGAGTATTGTGATCCCTATGGTATTCGTGTAACGGTACCTTTGAGATCGTGGTCGGTTTTGTGACGATACAAAAACTCCTGAGATACACACTCTAACATTTATTTTTATCACTCTTAAAATGTTCACACCGGAATTTGTTACTTTACCGGTAACCCAGAACGGGACTGAAGTCCCACAGTATATTGAACGAAAATGATCATATGACTTTCTTTAATTAGATACATGTCTTTGTTTCCGATAATATGGGTACTGTTTAATAGCTACCATCGGAATATCATCATCAGTTAGACTTAACTTACTGTCAATTCTACTAATTCTTCCTACCATTAAGGAAGAAAGGAAAGAAGTAAGTGAACAAATAAATAAGGAAGTTGTTTATAAAAAACTGACAGTGATGTACGGTCTACATATGATCTGTGACCTGTGTGTTTCTACTTATTTTGTGGTCAAAGAACAATATTTAGTACAATGAGGTTTGGTTGTTTACGTATTCCCAGACTAAACATATACATGTGAACTAAGAACGAGAATTTTTTAATTATGTACTTTTAGACTTGAATACTTTCTATTAAGTCCTTTGACAAGACCAAAGGTTTTTTGAAAATACTTTATTAAGTGGAGACGACGACGACGACGATGACGATTCAGTGAAGTCAGTACAGGTCGAGACACGTCGGGGTATCTACCGTCGGGTGGTCCGACGGGGCAGGGACCCAAAGAGGTCCGTTCTTGTGACCTCACCCAACGGTAAAGGAAGAAGTTACGTATTTTCACTTTTCACTTTCACTTCAGCGAGTCAGTACAGGCTGAGAATCGCTGGGGTACCTGACGTCGGATGGTCCGAGGAGGTAGGTACCCTAAAAGGTCCGTTCTCATGACCTCACCCCACGGTAACGGAAGAGACCTTAAGTGGAGACCCAAGAAAGTTTATCATTTAGGGGAATCCCGTAAATTCTCAATAACTATTAACTAGTGAACTAATTCCCTAATAGGTCTCCCTAATAGGTCTCCGATTTTGTCATGATTGTGGGGTTTTTCTACAGGAGAAGTAATATCCCCTGACCTTACGTTTTCATTCTTCAGTTCTTTTTGGACCTCATTGTCCGTTTAAACCGGAACCTTACGTCTTACTTCGCCCCGTTTCTGATTATCTCAAAACGGTTCTTGTACGTGACCAGTATCGTTTGTGAGAGAAGGTTGTTGTGTTCTCTTCTGAGATGTGTACCTGTACTGGTCTACCAGTTGCGACTTTAGTCTAACTAATATAAGAAACGCCGGTTTCTACCTCTTCGAGATATGTCAGTTGTTTTTGTTCCGGTCCTCGACTGACACCGAGTCTAGTACTTGAGGAATAACGGTTTAAGTCTGAATTTAACTTCTTTCAACCCTATTGGCGATCTGGTGAGTCCATACTGGATTTAGTTTAGGGAATACTAATATGTCACCTTCACTCTTTATCTAAATTCCCGGATCTAAACTATCTATCTCACGGACTACTTGATACCTTACTCCAAGCACTGTAACATGTCCTCTGTCCCTAGTTCTGGTAGGTGTACCTTTTCTTTACTTTTTTTCGTTTTACCGACAGACCCCTCCGGAATGTTTATCGACACTTTCTTTCTCTTCGCTTTTTGTTTCCTCTTTTCCTTTCTATATTCGTAGACTTACGTCTCAAGGTTTATTATCGTTCTTCTTTATAACTAGTCGCTAGTTACGTTTCTTTATCTCCTTTTCTTGTCTTACCCTTTCTGATCTCTAGAGAAGTTCTTTTAATCTCTATGGTTCTTCTTATAAAGTACGTTTCTACCCGAGCTATTTCCTGTCTTTACCATACGTGGATTGTCTTCGTCTTCTATAATCCTTCTCCACCGTTCTTATGTGTCTTCTTGACATGTTTTTTCTAGAAGTGTTGGGTCCATTAGTGCTACCACACTAGTGAGTAGATCTCGGTCTGTAGGACCTTACACTTCAGTTCACCCGGAATCTTTCGTAGTGATGCCTGTTTCGATCACCTCCACTACCTTAAGGTCACCTCGATAAAGTTTAGGACTTTCTACTACGACACTTTCACGACGTGAGTTATACGGTCGTTTAAACCTTTTGAGTCGTCACCGGTGTCCTGACCTTTTCCAGTCAAAAGTAAGGTTAGGGTTTCTTTCCGTTACGGTTTCTTACGAGTTTGATGACGTGTGAACATGAGTAGAGTGTACGATCATTTCATTACGAGTTTTAAGAGGTTCGATCCGAAGTCGTTATACACTTGGTACTTGAAGGTCTACAAGTTCGACCAAGATCTTTTCCGTCTCCTTGGTCTCTAGTTTAACGGTTGTAGGCGACCTAGTACGTTTTTCGTTCTCTCAAGGTCTTTTTGTAGATAAAGACGAAATAACTGATACGGTTTCGGAAACTGACACACTTAGTGTTAGTTGACACCTTTTAAGACTCTCTCTACCCTCATGGTCTGGTGGACTGGACGGAGAACTCTTTAGACATACGTCCAGTCCTTCGTTGTCAATCTTGACCTGTACCTTGTTGTCTGACCAAGGTTTATCCTTTTCCTCATGTAGTTCCGACATATAACAGTGGGACAAATAAATTGAATATACGTCTCATGTAGTACTCTTTGCGACCTGACCTTCTTTGTGTTCGACCTTAGTTCTAACTGTCCTCTTTATAGTTATTGGAATCTATACGTCTACTGTGGTGGGAATGCCGTCTTTCACTTCTCCTTGATTTTACGGAGAACTACTTTCACTCTCCTGTCACTTTTTCAACCGAGTTTCGAGTTGTAAGTCTTTTACTTCTAGTACCGTAGACCAGGGTAGTGAAGTACCCTTTATCTACCCCTTTGTCACCTTTGTCACAGTCTAAAATAAAACCCCCGAGGTTTTAGTGACGTCTACCACTGACGTCGGTACTTTAATTTTCTGTGAAAGAGGAACCTTCTTTTCAATACTGGTTGGATCTATAATATAAGTTTTCGTGTCTGTAATGAAACGACTGATTCCAGGTAGATCAGTTCCGATATCAAAAAGGACACCAGTACATACCTACTCTCAACCTGACACTTCTTTCGACTCGCGTCTTCTTAACTACGAAAACTTGACACCACAACCTCTTCTGAGAACTCTCAGGGAACCTGACGTTCGTCTAGGTTGGTCAGGTAAGACTTCTAGTCGGGACCCTAAAGAAACCTTCCTGACTACGATTTCGACTTTGAGGTCATGAAACCGGTGGACTACGCTTCTCAACTGAGTAACCTTTTCTGACACTACGACCCTCCCTAACCCCCGTCCTCCTCTTCCCCTGCTGTCTCTTACTCTACCGACCTACCGTAGTGACTGAGCTACCTGCACTTAGACTCACTTCAGGCCCTCAACCACTATCTGTCCCTCCGGACCGCACGACGTTAAGTACCCCAGCGTTTCTCAGCCTGTGCTGACTCGGTGACTTGACTTGACTTGACTGTTGTCATGTCTCAAGAACTGAGACCAACGTGTAAGTTTAGTCAATTCCTCGAAAATTTTGTACGATTACGAGTCCGGGGTGAAGTTTGGCTACTTTATTGTTACTTTCAATGTTGACCCGTAGTCGTAAACTTTCGAAAGACCCTAATTAGATTTACACGTAGGTTCCAACTCTTAGATTTCGTTCTCACCCGATTAAAGATGTTCGGTAAACAAAAACAATTATTTCAAAATAGCCTTGTGTCGGTAAAGGTATATATAACAGATACCGACGAAAGTGTGTTGTTTTTCAACACTTGACGTTGTCGACACATCAACTCATCACACTGTCTCCGGGACACCGGGTGTCTTTACTTTTGTAAATGATAAGCTGAGATGTCTTTTTCAAATCGCTGGGCACCAGACTTCTTTGGTCTCTGTACCTTGAGTTATACAGGTCGTTAGTTAGCAAATGTCCCAAGGGGGGGGGGGGGTCCTTATTATCTATTTCGCCGATAACTTTAATAGGACTGTCAATCACTTTTTTTTTTACATGAGGTGAATTATTTTAAAATAACTGTACGTTGAAAAACCTTCGGGAAAGAATTTCCCCAGTGGTAAAAATTCGGGAACTGAGAGTCGAAATTGGGGTGGTGACATTACGACATCGACCGCAAGTCCTTTGGTGTGGAGTTCAAACGGTCGCTGAGACGTAATACGAGACGGTTGTACACCGCGACCTCCCTGTAAAGTTCGGACCTCCTCCTTTTTGTTGTCTAAACGAGGAAGGACAGACGAAAAAAACAACAACAAGAAAGTCGGAGTAGGATCGTTACGAAGAAATAGGATCGGAACCGTCAAGTAAGGTGATCGTTACCAACTAGGGTGAAACGTCAAAACGACTGTCAGAGTCTTGACCGGAGTGTCATATGGGGACCTCTATAGTAGGGAGTGTCCGTTTCGGGAAAAGAATTCTCAAGATCCAGGGTCGGAGTACGTGGGGACAACACTCGAGTTTTCTGTGGTTGTCGTCGGTTCGTAACGACAGAGGGGTCTCTGGACTCAGGGTGAAGGACACCCGGGGGAGGAAATTCGAAGATTCCAAATTATCGCCGTTGGAAAAGAGAAAGAAGAGGAAGAGGAAAGAAAAAAAGTGTCTCGGTATCTCCACTACCATGAAACATATCAACGATGGAGGTACTATATAAAGGAAAAACGGAAAATTTAAAAGACTACGGACTCTTATAATAAATATAATTTAAGAAAGACAATGAGAATGATCATACCAAAGATAGAGGACACACACTCTCTCAATAACGAATGATACCGTTAGTATTTAGTAGTAACATGGGACATAAAGATATTTCTACCTACCTAAGTTTGACAACACACCCTTTACCTTACGATTTAAACTTCTATAATACGAGAAAGATTATAATAGATGGACGTATAAGTAATTATTACAGAATAAATACGTGACGTATTTTCTTACCCGGAACAGTGACACGCATTATACCTAGCACTGAAGACTCCTTTATGGAGAAAATGAGAACAACCCTTAATTACTTATTCTTAAATGACGTACAAATGTTATCATATACGATGTTTCTACGCTAGACCACTGAGATCTCGTGTAGGGTGGGGTCGGACCAGTAGGGATTTCCTATTTCCAGTCCGTCTTGTACTGATTTAGTCCATTGAAGATAGGTAAGTGACTTGGTTTTTATATTATCCAGTAAGGTAGAAACATTTATTCGACTTTTGACCTGAAACAATTCTACTGTAATCTCGGTTCTTTCCCTGTTTACTTGATCTTTGTTCGTGTTGTCACCGAAGACAAACCAGGTACTAAACAAGACCTTGTAAGTGGAAGATTCTACTGAACATGACTGATCGAATAAATTAAAGAATCAGAAGAAAAGTTCCTACCGATGAAATGATGGTAACTTACTCATGTTTCGTTTTTTCTCCCCTGTTAATGTATAACCATCTATTCTCCCAGTCGTTTACTGTCAGGTGTCCGGTTTAGACCGAACGGTGAAAAAAACATTTATCAAAAGAACCTTATGTTGGTTCGGGTAAACGAATGTATAAGAGACACCGACGAAAGTGATTTTATCATTTTGACTCATCGAAGTACTGGGTGTTTCGGTCTTAATAACTGAGACCAGAAAATTTCTTTTAACGACTGGGGATTCTCTGTACTCACCCGTAGACAGTGATGTCACCGTACACGGTCACTAATCCCACAGTCGGTGTCCCGGGTCCCCCGTGAGACTAAGAGGTTAAAAGGAACCGTTGGTACATGAGTTTAAACTTACGGAGCGATCGGGAAGACGTGGATAGTTAGGGGATGAACCGTAGATTCTAGGACATTGAAAAGACACAGTCAAGTTTGAAGGGACTAACACAGACCACAGTACGGACAGGGGAGATGATAGGTGAACAGAGGTCTCCTTAAGCATCCTAGAAAATATTTAACGTTCCTCATAATAAGTAGGTAGAGAAATTTATGTGAACCACTCCCGGAACGTGTCTCTTTGATTAATCATTAATACCAAAGTAACTAAATGTGATAGGTCTCCCTGGGTATTCCGACAGAGTCCGTAGTTACGTAAACAAAGGAAATCCTTTTTCATGAACTCAACAGTAGTGGACGATAACACATGTAGAATATACACTCCTTGACAAAAGTTCAGTAGTAGTGGTTTCATCTAGACCATTTATAATGTTATCTATCTTACATTTTTATTTCTTGTCCCTTCTTCCAGTAAGTCAAAACATTGGGAGTATAAAGATGTATTAAGGACGAATATAATTCGTGTTTCGAAATACACGATTTTCTTTATTTGACCTAACTATCTACTAACGAACTATCTGTCTTTTTTTAAGTTCCAAGATTTTGTCGGATTTTTGACGAAAGAAGAGGATTTACTAAAGACAAAATAATTCTTAAAAGAGGAATTATTGTGTTATATTAGATAAAAGTCACGTTAATAAAGTCTATGGTAAGTACGACTCTAAATTTTGGTTCGTTTTGTATGTTCTGTACATAAATCATTTCGAAGTAGAACAGTTTTTGATTCTTTTTATTTGTTATGACTCTTTTCTTCCCTTTCTATATTAAATACGTTAAAAAATTTATCTTTCTCAAAACTTTCCGGTTCTTTATTAGTTTGATTTTCTATTTGTACTTACCGAGAAATTTTTTAATTAGGTAACCCTTTTTTTTTTTTTTTGTTGATTAGGAACGCTGACCTCTCGGTGGTCCTGCTACCCCTCGTCGTCGGGAACTACACGGGGACGGTGAGACGACTCCGAAGTAAACAACAGAGAGTAAAAAGGGGAAGACATTGGGTGATTCTAGACAAAAGAAGTTTTCGAATAGTTGGTAGAGAGTTCAGTATGAACGGACCTCACACGACTAACGGTTTCCAAGTTACGGAATTCCGAGAACACTTTTGTTTATATCCGTCCCCGGAGATACTCAGAAAAAAGGATGTCCGAGTTCATTTATGGTCTCACTGTCTTTTTTGTTCTCTCACTCACCACTTCCATAACCATTCGAAAAAAAAAATTTATTCCACAAGAAATAGAATTTTCAATAAATGGTACAGACAAGTTCAACCTGAACCTAACATTATTCGAAAGTCATTTATAAATCGGACGTTTAATTTATTATAAGTTTATGTTAATACGTACATGGACATGTGTTTACATAAATATATAACCCAACCGGTTTTTAAAGTAAGTTCAAAAAGGTATACGACAATACTTTATTTGGGGTTTCTTGAAAAACCGGTTAGGTTATTCATAGTGAATCTGACACAATTTCTCTCAATTATCCCGGTTGGTACGACAGTCGTCTCATAAGCCATGGAATATATGTTACTATGACTTCTTCCTTTACCGTTGGGTGAGGTCATAAGACCGGACCCTTTGGGGTACCTGTCTCCTCGGATAGTCCGATGTCAAGTACCCCAACGTTTCTCAACTTGTACTGTCGTTGCCTCGTGTCGTATAGTTTACGATATTCCTATAGGTTCTAGTGAGTTTTAAAAGAGATATTTACGGATTTTAAGACTGTACCTATTTAAGTTAGGAAAAAACTATTATTCTGAAGGTAGTCTTGTAATGAAGGTACTTTAGTCCCTGTTATTTTCCGGAACAAGTGATAACATAAGTGTCAGTCACAGTGTCACGGATCGTATTTCCCTGAGTTAATAGACAATATATTCACTTACCTTTCGTTTACCGGAACCTTGACGAAGTGTTACTTACTTAAAAAGTCTCATTAAAATAAAGATTTTTAAAATAGGCCAGTGTTGGGTGTCTTACCTCTTTTATAAACGTTTACTCCGTTGTCCGTTCTACATTTAGAGGTTTTAAATACGTGTCGAGTACATCGAGTTCCTCTAGTTTGGTTAGTCATCAGGATTTCCTTTAGGTGGGACTTACAAGTAACCTTCCTGACTACGACTTCAAGATCATGATACCGGTGGACTACACTTCTCGACTGAGTAACCTATTCTGGGACTTAGACCCTTTCTAACTTCCATTTTCCTCTTCACCCCGTCGTCTCCTACTCTACCAATCTATTGTAGTAACTGAGTTACCTGTACTTAAACTCGTTTGAGGTCTATCACCTCTTGTCTCCTCGGACCGCACGATGTCAGTTACCCCAACGTTTCCCAACCTGTACTGAATCGCCGACTTGTTGTTGTACGTCGAGCTATATTTTTATTTGTTTATTTATTTGTTTGTTGGGTTAATTTTTTTTATCGGTCTTCTGGATTTATCCGTAAAGAGGTTTCTTCCGTTCTTCTGTATGTTTACCCGTTGTCGTGTACTTTTCTACGAGTTTTAGTGATTAATAATCTCTTTACGTTTAGTTTTGACGTCACTCCATAGTGGGGTGTGGTGGTAGTTTCAGAGGTTTATTCACGACCACTTCGACACCTTTTTTCCCTTGGGAGGATGTACGGTAACCATGTTTGCATTTAACCATTGTCGGTGACACCTCTTGTCAAACCTCCAAGGAAATTTTTGATTTTTATATCGATGATATACTAGGTCGTTATGGTGAGGACCTGTAGTTAAGTCAAGTCAACGAGTCAAGACAGGTTGAGAAACGTTGGGGTACTTGACGTCGTGCGGTCCGGAGGGACAGTTAGTGGTTGAGGGTCTCAGGTGGGTTTGGGTACAGGTGACTCAACCACTACGGTAGGTTGGTAGAGTAGGNAACACCGACGAACTCGAATTTTTGAGATCATAACGGGACGTCTGATTCAGTTCGTCCTGGTTCTTTCTTTCTTTAAAATGTGATCGGTTGCCAAAAACCTCCAGAATACTCGAATTTGTTCTGGCTATAAGAACGCATCTTTTCATCTTGAACCCTTTATTCACTAAAGCCCGCTGAAAAAATCTAAGAACTTCGGGAGAACACAAACGGCAAAGTCTAACGCCCAAACCAGAAACCACTCAACTTTCACTTTCAGCGAATCAGCACAGGCTGAAAAACACTGGGGTACATGATCCGTCAGGTACCTTAAAAGGTCCGGTCTGATGGCCTCACCAATCGGAAGGGGAAAACGACCCTAGAAGGGTTGGGTCCCTACCTTGGGTCCAGAGGGCGTAACATCCGCTTAAGAAAAGGTCGACTCTGTGTTCCCTTCGGGGTATAGGGATTTTGGTGTTACCCCAAAAAGTTCGCTTCTGTCCTACCGGCTAACCCGTTTATTTGATCGGTCTAAAAAGCGAGGGGTACCTGCCTTGGGTCCGGAGCCTATAACCGTCTATCCAAACAAACAAACAAACAAACAAAAAAGGAAAACGACTAATCTCAAAGGGACCACTGAATCTCTCGGACGAAAGTTACGCCATCTGGGTCCGAGTCAAGGACCCCTTCCAAGAGGACCGCTTCCCTTACCAATGGGTGACGTCATAAGAACGGACCCCTTAGGGTACCGGTCTCCTCGGTCTGTCCGAGACCAGTCTGTGCTGACTCGCTGAAAGTCTCTCTCTCGGTGGACCCTTTTCCTCTTGAGAAAGACGGACTAGGGCGCAAAGACAGCGTCCACATTAACAGAAAACCCGACACGAAACAAAAGACATCACAGTCAGTGAGTCAGGACACCCTGACAATCGGTGCGATACCTGAGATTGGACGGTCCGACGAGACAGACACCCATGAGGTCCGGTCTTATGACGTCACTCAAAGGTAAGGGAACAGGTCCCTGAGAAGGGTTGGGTCGCTAGTTTGGGCTCAGAGGACGTAACGTCCGCTTAACAAATGGCACACTCGGTGGTAACAAAAAAAGATTAGGTGTCAATAATGGCGACCTAAATCACCATCAGGTGAAAGTATAAACGTAATAAGTATATCCAAGCAAAAGAACCAAGTATTTGAACACCTCCATCCATCATTTGGATACATCCATCCATCTACACAAGCAAGACAAGAGTGGGAAGGGTGGGGTCCTACACTATAAACATTTTTAGGTATCTTCCAGAGTCTGAAATGACCATCGTGTCGACCATTTCTTAGGTGGAAGGTACGTCCTCTGGACCGAAGCTAAGGACCCAGCCCTTCTAGGGCACCTCTTCTGTCGCCGATGGGTGAGGTCATAAGACCGGACCTCTTAAGGTACGTCACATATCAAGTACCCTCAGTAAAATCTGAGGGATACTCGTAACGACTAGTTGCACATATAAATTGAAAAGTAAATACATTACGGTTAAAAACGGAAAAGAGGTTTCTGACATGGCCACGTGCGAGTAGCCGTGATATAGTTGTAAAGTGACAAAGTGTACGGGTCGTGAGAACAGAAGTCCGAAAATCTTAAAAACTCGCAGACCCTGCACACGTTAGGTAGCAAATTTCATAAACGTATATTAAAGTGACAAACCTCCTCGGTAGTGAACAAGTTTAGTTTTAAGACCACATCCCGCACATCTAACAAAGGTTAAAAAGATAAAATATGAGCTTCGTCACCAACAGGTTAATGAAGGAGCTCTGTTTAAGGTTCTCAGTTTTACGACCTGATTTACAAGGTGTGTAACTTTAAAAACTAGGTATAATGGGTGGACAGTGGACCTTTCTAAAATGCTAAAATGTAAGAATAGACGTCATAAATGTATAGAAAATGGGGGTTTACACAAAGTTTTGGTTGAAATTTATATATATATACATATACATATATATATACGAAACATATATGAATTACAAAAGTAAACAAATTTTTTTTATTTAAATAGATAAAAAATTTAAATAAAAAAATTAACTTCCTATTAACGAAAGTCTTAAATTAAAATTTCCCGTTCACTGTGTTCCGGGAGTCTTCTCGTTTTCGGTCTTTACGAAAAAGGCTAGGGTCAAGGGTGAAGGGTCTTTGTTGGTAAAATTTAGTAATCGTCAAAATAGACAAACGAAGATATTGAGTATTATACGAATATGACGAGAAAGAAGCAAAACAAGATTTGACATCGTCTGTCCGATCTACGATAGTTAAAAAGGAGTTGGAAGTCTCTATCGAATCTTAAGGACTCGGAAAGGTCCCAAGACTTCGTAATTTCACAGGAACAGGGATGAACCGACGACCATGGACGAGAGGACAAAGCAGTTATTCTTGTATAGAAAAGAAAAATAAGGAAATGACAGTAAATCCTCCCCACTTTTAAATAAAGTTTAGTTTAGGGTATGGGTGGTCACGACGAAACTCCCGAGTTTGTTTCGGACACGTGTCGTCCCGAGCCTCTGGGGTGTCTCTGACTCGGTCTTGACACAAACCCACAGAGGACACCTCCCTGACCCCCAGTCGTTACCGGGCGGTGTCCCCGTCCCCGAGACCCACGTACTCGGGACCAGTGGGTCGAACACCGTATTCGGGAGAACTTCCTCCAGCGGTAATTGGGCTTGGTATCTCGGGGACTCGTCTGTTTGGTGTTTCACGTCTTGTTAGTATGGTCTCTTTAAGAGCGTGACAATTCCTTCAAGATCCTGGGTGTTGTCTAAATGGTTGGACCCCTAGACCGTTCCCTTGACTCTTGGGGGTTCCTTAAACTGACACCTCCGGTCACCCTAAACTAATGTCTTGAATGTGTCCTGACCCCTTTGTCTGAGAACCTCCCGTGTTTGTTTTCGAACACACGTGGTCCTGGGCCCTCTTTCCTCGTCCCTGGGGTGTTCCCTGACTGGGTCCGAACGGACGCCCACAGGTCCTCAGGGACCGTCTCCGCACCCAGCTGTCACATGACGAACGAGCCAGCCCCCGTGACTCACGTCCCCACGGACGGACCCTGGAAACCTTCCCCCTCCGGTAATAGAAGTAATGGAGGTGGAATCAAACCAGAGTCCAGTTTGTTGTCCCTCCCTTCTGTCGGGGTGGGACAGCTTTTTATTTTTATTTTTTTAAGTGGTTAGAGTCACCCTGGCGGCTTCGACGGTGGAGAGTCCGCTTACAATATGGGAGACCCAGGTGCACTCCTGGGGAAGAATCTCCTGGGGAAGCTACCCACATGGGTATGGCTGCCCACTGCAGTATTCTTGCCTGGAGAATTCCATGGACAGAGGAGCCTGGAGGGCTACAGTCCATGGGGTCGCAAATAGTTTGGCATGACTGTGCACTNATGACTGTGCACTCAGGGCACTCTGTTTCATTTGACATTATAGTGAACCTTCTCTGTGTCAAATGGAGCACTCCCGTATCATTTTTGTAAGCCATCGAGAAAATCCTTTATTTGAAAGAAATCAGACGCAGAGCTAAAAACCTCCGGAACAATACAATTTGTTCCGATTGTATCAACACACGTTTTTATCTTAAATTTTCACTTAGACAAAAAGATGTGGACGTCGTCAATTCTGAAAACGTACACAAATATATCCCTTTGGTATCAAAATTTAGTCATCGTAAAACTATTACGAATTCCCCAAAAGAGCTCCAAAAAAACCAAAAACTAAGACCCCTTCTAACTTCTGTTTGCCTCTTTCGCTGTTGCAATTAAGTGATATCTCGTGAGTGAAAGAGCTACCTGTACGCAAACTTGTTCGGGGTCTTCTAGACAAACCTCTCCTCTCGTTTCCTTGATCTGCTAAAAAGGCTGGGTCCCTAACCTAGGTTTAGGAGGATATAACCATCTATCAAAAAAAAAAAAAAAATTTCCCCAATCTCAGTAAGACCGCCGAAGCTGTCACCTCTCAGGCGAATGTTATACTCTCTGGGTCCACGTGAGGACCCCTTCTTAGAGGACCCCTTCGATGGGTGAACCCATACCGATGGTCCCTTACCGACGGGTGACGTCATAAGAACGGACCTCTTAAGGTACCTGTCTCCTCGGACCTCCCGATGTCAGGTACCCCAGCGTTTATCAAACCGTACTGACACGTGAGTCCCGTGAGACAAAGTAAACTGTAATATCACTTGGAAGAGACACAGTTTACCTCGTGAGGGCATAGTAAAAGCATTCGGTAGCTCTTTTAGGAAATAAACTTTCTTTAGTCTGCGTCTCGTAGCTCCTCTTCTGTACCTCAGTCCCCGGACCCTACATCCCTGACCTTCGTCCGAAGTGCCCTCGACCGCACCCTTTCCCCGCTTAGAGCCCCCCACCCCTGAGTCGCATGTAAATATATTGGTCTTCCGTGACGTGTGTTATACAAGTTAAATAATAAAATGAAATAGCATCTAAAGGAAATTGGTATTATAAAGTTTCTTACTCGGAAGCAGGTGATTGCACTTCTCTAGCCGATGTCGGAGAAATGGCCCTGAATGGGCAAAAAACGAAGAGTAGGAGTCACATAATCCACACTCGAAGGAGAGTAGTCATGCACGGGTCCGTGCCAGCCCATAGGTAGGAGGTAAAGAACGCCGACGAACTCGAATTTGAGATCATAACGGGACGTCTGATTCAGTTCGTCCTGGTTCTTTCTTTCTTTAAAATGTAATCGGTTGTCAAAAACCTCCAGAATACTCGAATTTGTTCTGGCTATAAGAACACATCTTTTCATCTTGAACCCTTTATTCACTAAAGCCCGCTGAAAAAATCTAAGAACTTCGGGAGAACACAAACGGCAAAGTCTAACGCCCAAACCAGAAACCACTCAACTTTCACTTTCAGCGAATCAGCACAGGCTGAAAAACACTGGGGTACATGATCCGTCAGGTACCTTAAAAGGTCCGGTCTGATGACCTCACCAATCGGAAGGGGAAAACGACCCTAGAAGGGTTGGGTCCCTACCTTGGGTCCAGAGGGCGTAACATCCGCTTAAGAAAAGGTCGATTCTGTGTTCCCTTAGGGTTATAGGTATTTTAGTGTTACCCCAAAAAGTTCGCTATGTCCTACCGGCGAACCTGTGCCGACTCGTAATTTGGTCGGTCTAAAAAGCGAGGGGTACCTGCCTTGGGTCCGAAACCTATAACCGTCTGTCTATCCAATAACAATAATAATAATAAAAAAAAAAAAAAAAAAAACGACTACTCTCAAAGGGACCACTGAATCTCTCGGACGAAAGTTACGCCATCTGGGTCCGAGTTAAGGACCCCTGCCAAGAGGATCTCGTCCCTTACCAATGGGTGACGTCATAAGAACGGACCCCTTAGGGTACCGGTCTCCTCTGTCTGTCCGAGACTCAGTCTGTGCTGACTCTGAAAGTCTCTCTCTCGGTGGACCCTTTTCCTCTTGAGAAAGACGGACTAGGGCGCAAAGACAGCGTCCACATTAACAGAAAACCCGACACGAAACAAAAGACATCACAGTCAGTGAGTCAGGACACCCTGACAATCGGTGCGATACCTGAGATTGGACGGTCCGACGAGACAGGTATCTTAAGAGGTCCGGTCTTATGACCTCACTCAAAGGTAAGGGAACAGGTCCCTGAGAAGGGTTGGGTCGCTAGTTTGGGCTCAGAGGACGTAACGTCCGCTTAACAAATGGCACACTCGGTGGTAACANATCTCTTCCTTGACCTGCCAAAAATGCTGGGTCTCTAACCTTGGTTTAGGAGGATATAACCATCTGTCGAAAAATAAAAATAAAAAAATTCACCAATCTCAGTGGGACCGCCGAAGCTGCCACCTCTCAGGCGAATGTTATACCCTCTGGGTCCACGTGAGGACCCCTTCTTAGAGGACCCCTTCGATGGGTGTACCCATACCGACGGGGGACGTCATAAGAACGGACCTCTTAAGGTACCTGTCTCCTCGGACCTCCCGATGTCAGGTACCCCAGCGTTTATCAAACCGTACTGACACGTGAGTCCCGTGAGACAAAGTAAACTGTAATATCACTTGGAAGAGACACAGTTTACCTCGTGAGGGCATAGTAAAAGCATTCGGTAGCTCTTTTAGGAAATAAACTTTCTTTAGTCTGCGTCTCGTAGCTCCTCTTCTGTACCTCAGTCCCCGGACCCTACATCCCTGACCTTCGTCCGAAGTGCCCTCGACCGCACCCTTTCCCCGCTTAGAGCCCCCCACCCCTGAGTCGCATGCAAACATATTGGACTTCCGTGACGTGCGTTATACAAGTTAAATAATAAACTGAAATAGCATCTAAAGGAAATTGGTATTACAAAGCTTCTTACTCGGAGCAGGTGATTGCACTTCTCTAGACGATGTCGGAGAAGTGGCCCTGAATGGGCAAAAAACGAAGAGTAGGAGTCACATAATCCACACTCGAAGGGGAGTAGTCATGCACGGGTCCGTGCCAGACCATTGGCAGGAGGTAAAGAACACCGACGAACTCGAATTTTTGAGATCATAACGGGACGTCTGATTCAGTTCGTCCTGGTTCTTTCTTTCTTTAAAATGTGATCGGTTGCCAAAAACCTCCAGAATACTCGAATTTGTTCTGGCTATAAGAACGCATCTTTTCATCTTGAACCCTTTATTCACTAAAGCCCGCTGAAAAAATCTAAGAACTTCGGGAGAACACAAACGGCAAAGTCTAACGCCCAAACCAGAAACCACTCAACTTTCACTTTCAGCGAATCAGCACAGGCTGAAAAACACTGGGGTACATGATCCGTCAGGTACCTTAAAAGGTCCGGTCTGATGGCCTCACCAATCGGAAGGGGAAAACGACCCTAGAAGGGTTGGGTCCCTACCTTGGGTCCAGAGGGCGTAACATCCGCTTAAGAAAAGGTCGACTCTGTGTTCCCTTCGGGGTATAGGGATTTTGGTGTTACCCCAAAAAGTTCGCTTCTGTCCTACCGGCTAACCCGTTTATTTGATCGGTCTAAAAAGCGAGGGGTACCTGCCTTGGGTCCGGAGCCTATAACCGTCTATCCAAACAAACAAACAAACAAACAAACAAAAAAGGAAAACGACTAATCTCAAAGGGACCACTGAATCTCTCGGACGAAAGTTACGCCATCTGGGTCCGAGTCAAGGACCCCTTCCAAGAGGACCGCTTCCCTTACCAATGGGTGACGTCATAAGAACGGACCCCTTAGGGTACCGGTCTCCTCGGTCTGTCCGAGACCAGTCTGTGCTGACTCGCTGAAAGTCTCTCTCTCGGTGGACCCTTTTCCTCTTGAGAAAGACGGACTAGGGCGCAAAGACAGCGTCCACATTAACAGAAAACCCGACACGAAACAAAAGACATCACAGTCAGTGAGTCAGGACACCCCGACAATCGGTGCGATACCTGAGATTGGACGGTCCGACGAGACAGGTATCTTAAGAGGTCCGGTCTTATGACCTCACTCAAAGGTAAGGGAACAGGTCCCTGAGAAGGGTTGGGTCGCTAGTTTGGGCTCAGAGGACGTAACGTCCGCTTAACAAATGGCACACTCGGTGGTAACAAAAAAAGATTAGGTGTCAATAATGGCGACCTAAATCACCATCAGGTGAAAGTATAAACGTAATAAGTATATCCGAGTAAAAGAACCAAGTATTTGAATACCTCCATCCATCATTTGGATACATCCATCCACACAAGCAAGACAAAAGTGAGAAGGGTGGGGTCCTACATTATAAACATTTTTAGGTATCTTCCAGAGTCCGAAGTGACCATCGAGTCGACCATTTCATAAGTGGAAGGTACGTCCTCTAGACCGAAACTAAGGACCCAGTGCTTCTAGGGGACCTCTTCTTTTGTCCATGGGTGAGGTCATAAGACCGGACCTCTTAAGGTACGTCACATATCAAGTACCCTCAGTAAAATCTGAGGGATACTCGTAACGACTAGTTGCACATATAAATTGAAAAGTAAATACATTACGGTTAAAAACGGAAAAGAGGTTTCTGACATGGTCACGTGTGAGTAACCGTGATATAGTTGTAAAGCACCAAAGTTTACGGGTCGTGAGAACAACAGAAGTCCGAAAATCTTAAAAACTCGCAGACCCTGCACACGTTAGGTAACAAATTTCATAAACGTATATTAAAGTGACAAACCTCCTCGGTAGTGAACAAGTTTAGTTTTAAGACCACATCCCGCACATCTATCAAAGGTTAAAAAGATAAAATATGAGCTTCGTCACCAACAGGTTAATGAAGGAGTCTTGTTTAAGGTTCTCCCTTTTACGACCTGATTTACAAGGTGTGTAACTTTAAAAACTAGGTATAATGGGTGGACAGTGGACCTTTCTAAAATGTTAAAATGTAAGAATAGATGTCATAAACGTATGGAAGTGAGGGTTCACACAAAGTTTTCGTTGAATTTTTTTTTGTTGGTACAAAACATATATGAATTATAAAAGTAAACCAAAACGAATTTTTTATATAAATAAATAGATATTTTAAATAAAAAATCAACTTCCTATTAACGAATGTCTTAAATTAAAATTTCCGGTTCACTGTGTTCCGGGAGTCTTCTCGTTTTCGGTCTTTACGAAAAAGGTCAGGGTCAAGGGTGAAGGGTCTTTGTTGGTAAAATTTAGCAATCGTCAAAGTACACAAACCAAGACATTGAGTATTATACGAATGTGTCAAGAAAGAAGCAAAACAAAATTTCACATCGCCTGTCCGATCTACGGGTGAGACTATAGTTAAAAAGGAGTGGGAAGTCTCTCTCGGATCTTAAGGACTCGGAAAGGTCCCAAGACTTCGTAATTTCACAGGAACAGGGATGAACCGACGACCATGGACGAGAGGACAAAACAGTTATTCTTGTATAGAAAAGAAAAATAAGGAAATGACAGTAAATCCTCCCCGCTTTAAAGCGAAGTTTAGTTTAGGGTACGGGTGGTCACTGCGAAACTCCCGAGTTTGTTTTGGAACACGTGTCGTCCCGAGCCTCTGGGGTGTCTCTGACTCGGTCTTGACACAAACCCACAGAGGACACCTCCCTGAACCCCAGTCGTCACCGGACGGTGTCCCCGTCCCCGAGACACACGTCCTCGGGACCAGTAGGTCGGACACCACATTCGGGAGAACCTCCTCCAGCGGTAATTGGGGTTGGTATCTCGGGGGCTCGTCTGCTTGGTGTTTCACGTCTTGTTAGTATGGTTTCTTTAAGAGTGTGACAATTCTTTCAAGATCCTGGGTGTTGTCTAAATGGTTGGACCCCTAGACCGTTCCCTTGACTCTTGGGGGTTCCTTAAACTGACACCTCCGGTCACCCTAAACTAATGTCTTGAATGTGTCCTGACCCCTTTGTCTGAGAACCTCCCGTGTTTGTTTTCGAACACACGTGGTCCTGGGCCCTCTTTCCTCATCCCTGGGGTGTTCCCTGACTGGGTCCGAACGGACGCCCACAGGTCCTCAGGAACCGCCTCCGCACCCAACCTTCACATGACGAACGAGCCAGNACCAGTAGGTCGGACACCACATTCGGGAGAACCTCCTCCAGCGGTAATTGGGGTTGGTATCTCGGGGGCTCGTCTGCTTGGTGTTTCACGTCTTGTTAGTATGGTTTCTTTAAGAGTGTGACAATTCTTTCAAGATCCTGGGTGTTGTCTAAATGGTTGGACCCCTAGACCGTTCCCTTGACTCTTGGGGGTTCCTTAAACTGACACCTCCGGTCACCCTAAACTAATGTCTTGAATGTGTCCTGACCCCTTTGTCTGAGAACCTCCCGTGTTTGTTTTCGAACACACGTGGTCCTGGGCCCTCTTTCCTCGTCCCTGGGGTGTTCCCTGACTGGGTCCGAACGGACGCCTACAGGTCCTCAGGGACCGTCTCCGCACCCAGCTGTCACATGACGAACGAGCCAGCCCCCGTGACTCACGTCACCACGGACGGACGTTGGAAACCTTCCTCCTCCGGTAATAGAAGTAATGGAGGTGGAATCAAACCAAGTCAGTTGTTGTCCCTCCCTGTGTCGAGGCGGGTAGTTGTCTTTTAACCTAATTTGTAAATGATCCGTACCAGGGTGGGTAGTCTTGTTCTGGGTCAAAGGGGTGTCAGTCAGAGAGGGTTGTCCTTCGAAGGTATTCGGAGAGTAGGAATACACAGTCTCCCGTCTGTCTTACTTTTGGTCACAGTGTCTTTCGAACAGTTTGACTAGTGTACCTGGTGTCGGAACAGATAGAGTTACTTTGATACTCGGTACGGTACAACTCAAGTCAAGTCAGTGACTCAACAGACTGAAAAAAACTGGGGTACCTGACGTCGTGTGGTCCCAGGGACAAGTAGTGGTTCAGGACCTAGAACGAGTTTCAGTACATGTAGTACCGCCTCTACGGTAGGTTGGTAGAGTAAGAGACGACAGGGGAAGAGGAGTTCGGAAGTTAGAAGGGTCGTAGTCCCAGAAGAGGTGACTCAGTCAAGAAACGTAGTCCACCGGTTTTATAATCTCAAAGTCGAAGTCGTAGTCAGGAAGGTCACTTGTAAGTCCTGACTGAAGGAAATCGTACCTGACCAACCGCGAGTAACGTCAGGTTCCCTGAGAGTTCTCAGAAGAGGTTGTGATGTCAAGTTTTCGTAGTTAAGAAGCCGTGAGTCGAAAGAAATATCAGGTTGACAGTGTAGGTATGTACTGGTGACCTTTTTGGTATCGGAACTGATCTGTCTGGTAACAACTGTTTCATTACAGAGACGAAAACTTATACGATAGATCCAACCAGTATTGAAAAGAAGGTTCCTCATTCGCAGAAAATTAAAGTACCGACGTTAGTGGTAGACGTCACTAAAACCTCGGGTCTTTTTATTTCAGTCGGTGACAAAGGTGACAAAGGGGTAGATAAACGGTACTTCACTACCCTGGCCTACGGTACTAGAAACAAAAGACTTACAACTTGAGATCCGGTTGAAAAAGGGAGAGGACAAAATGGAAGTAGTTCGTATGTAGGTCTCTTTTTGTACGAAACTTTCTTACGTACGTAGGGTCACAGATAACGTCACGAAAAATTTTATTGGTTGTGTACCTTTGTTGGATTTACAGGTCGTTCTCGACTTACTTATTTTTTCTACACCACGTATAAATGTCACCTTATAATGAGTCGGTGATTTTTTTTACTTTATTACGGAAAACGTCGTTGTACCTACCTGGACCTCTAATAGTATGATTCACTTCATTCAGTGTGTCTCTTTCTCTTTATAGTATACCATAGTGAATATACGTCTTAGATCTTTTACTATGGTTACTTGAATAAATGTTTTGTCTTTTCCCCAGCATCTGAATCTCTTACATGAATACCAATGGTCCCTCCTTCCTACCCCCTCTCCCTATTTGAACCTCAAACCTTAAATGTACTTGTGTGATGATATAACTTTTATCTATTGTTTTTTCTTTTTTTTTTGTCCTCTCCTTTCCTTACATCTTAACGACTCCTGGGGAGGTGTGAACAGAAGGAGGAACGATAATAGTCTTTAGTATGATAATAGAAGAAAACTTCTAAAAAGTCTCATTCACTTCTTGCAGAAATTTTTTACTACATTGTGTTGATCCCGTTCACTGTAAAAAGTGATCATTAGTAGAGTATCTGTCCCTTTTCGTAGTTCGACGACTCTCGGGTACTTACCACTGGTTATGAACTTTACTCTTCGAGGTTTACTCAGAGTAGAGTCGCTCGACTTTCTATTGTTCTGACCCTTCCCTCCCACCGTAAGGTTTCAAGACTGTTTATAACGATCGAGAACTTCTCGAAGAGTAAAAATATTAGTTTGTTACAAAGAAGTCCCTTACCGAAACAGTACGTTTCACCAGAAGTTAGAACCCTTGATTCTTTTATGAGAACTATTTAAATTAGATCAATATTACGTCTGTGGTAAACAGTGTTCAGTTTATCTTTTCTATTTATATAGACAGTAAAATGGAAACCTCCGAGAACAAGTCGTGTGATTTTCAATTGTGTGTTCCGGAGTCGTAGACTAGAACTGACACGTAACCTCAATGGACCCAGGGTGGGGGTCTTAAGATAAAAATTTAAATAAATAAAACTTAACCTTCTATTAATGAAACCTTATAATATAACCAAAGACGGTTTATAGTTGTACTTAGTCAGTATCCATATGTATATAGGGGAAGAAGAACTTGGAGGGAGGGTGGGGTAGGGTGGGGAGATCCCACAGTGTCTTGTGGTCTAAACTCGAGGGACGTAGTATATCGTTTAAAGGTGAACGATATATACCAAAATGTATACCATTTCATATACAAAGTTACGATGAGAGAGTTAAGCAGGGTGGGAGAGGAGAAAGGGTCTGTATCTCTTATCTGAACACCATACAGACACAGAGGTAACGACGGGACGTCTATCCAAGTAATCATGGTAGAAAGATCTAAGGTATATACGTGCAATTATATCCTATAAACAGAAAAAGACTGAGTGAAGTGAGACACATTATCCGAGATCCAAGTAGGTGGAGTAATCTTGACTGAGTTTACGTAAGGAAAAATACCGACTCATTATAAGGTAACACATATACATGGTGTCGAGAAATAGGTAAGTAGATAGCTACCTGTAGATCCAACGAAGGTGCAGGACCAATGACATTTATCACAACACTACTTGTGACTTCATGTACATAGAAAAAGTCAATACCAAAAGAGTTCCATATACGGGTCATCACCCTAACAACCCAGTGTCCTCTAAGGATCAAAAAAAAATTCCTTAGAGGTATGACAAGAGGTATCGTTGACATAGTTAAACGAAAGGGTGGTGTCACGTTTTCCTAAGGGAAAAAATATGTGGGAGAGGTCGTAATTAACAAAAATCCAAAAAACTACTACCGATAAGACTAATCACAGTCCACTATGGAGTGACATCAAAACTAAAAGTAAAGAGAGGACTCACTACAACTCGTAAAAAAGTACACAAATAATCGGTATACACACAGAAGAAACCTCTTTATAGACAAATCTAGAAGACGGGTGAAATATTAACCCAACAAACAAAAAGACCATAACTCGACTTACTCACCGAACAAATTAAACCTTAAATTAGGAAGTAGTCAACAAAGTAAACGATAATAAAAGAGGGTAAGACTCACAAAAGAAAAGTGGAACAAATATCAAAGGAAACGACATGTTTTCGAAAATTCAAATTAATCCAGGGTAAACAAAAAACAAAAAAAAAAAAGTAATGAGATCCTCCACCCAGTATCTTCTAGAACGACACTAACACTAAATGTAGTTTCTCACAAGGTGGACACAAAAGGAGATTCTCAAAATATCAAAGACCAGAATGTAAATCCAGAAACTAAGTAAAACTTAAATAAAAACACATACCACAAGTCTTAACAAGATTAAAGTAAGGAAATGTACACCGACAGGTCAAAAGGCTCGTGGTGAATAACTTCCGTGATAGAAAAGAGGTAATCCATAGGTATCCACGTACCCAAATAGAGATCCGAAAGATAGAACAAGGTAACTAGATATAAAGAGAAAAACACGATCATGGTATGACAGAACTACTGACATCGAAACATCATATCAGACTTTAGTTCGATTAACTAAGAAGGTCGAGGTAAGAAGAAAGAGTTCTAAAGAAACCGATAAGTCCCTGAAACCTCAAAGGTATGTTTAATACTTTAAAAAATAAGATCGAGACACTTTTTATAGTAACCATCAAACTATCTCTAACGTAACTTAGACATCTAACGAAACCCAGTCAGTCAGTCAGTCAAGTCAGTGAGTCAACACAGGTTGAGAAACGCTGGGGTACTTATCGTCGTGCGGTCCGGAGGGACAGGTAGTGGTTGAGGGCCTCAAGTGAGTCTCAGCGCAGGTAGCTCAGTCACTACGGTAGGTCGGTAGAGTAGGAGACAGCAGGGGAAGAGAAGGACGGGGGTTAGGGAGGGTCGTAGTGTCAGAAAAGGTCACTCAGTTGAGAAGAGTACTCCACCGGTTTCATGACCTCAAAGTCGAAGTCGTAGTAAGGGAGGTTTCTTTAGGGTCCCGACTAGAGGAAGTCTTACCTGACCAACTTAGAGGAACGTCAGGTTCCCTGAGAGTTCTCAGAAGAGGTTGTGGTGTCAAGTTTTNCTGTCTGGAAACAACCGTTTCATTACAGAGACGAAAACTTATACGATAGATCCAACCAGTATTGAAAAGAAGGTTCCTCATTCGCAGAAAATTAAAGTGTCGACGTCAGTGGTAGACGTCACTAAAACCTCGGGTTTTTTTATTTCAGACTGTGACAAAGGTGACAAAGGGGTAGATAAACGGTACTTCACTACCCTGGTCTACGGTGTCAGAAGCAAAAGACTTACAACTCGAAATTCGGTTGAAAAAGTGAGAGGAGAAAGTGAAAGTAGTTCTCCGAAAAATCAAGGAGAAGTGAAAGACGGTATTCCCACCACAGTAGACGTATAGACTCCAATAACTATAAGGAGGGCCGTTAGAACTAAGGTCGAACACGAAGAAGGTCAGGTCGCAAAGAGTACTACATGAGACGTATATTCAATTTATTCGTCTCACTGTTATATGTCGGAAATGTATGAGGAAAAGGATAAACCTATCATATCAGTAAAAGTGTTATAATTAAGAAGGTTAGGTTCTTGTAACATATAGAGAGGTAGACAAACACAGTAGAAACTAAAGAAAGTAGTCACAGCATATCAAAAGACGTATGTCCAAAAACAGAGAAATCCATCCAATAAGGACCCATAACATAAGAAAAAACAACGTTACCACTTACCCTAACACAGGAATTAAAGAGAAAGACTAAAAAGCAATAATCACATATTTGTATGTTCCTTAAAGACACATAATTAAAACATAGGACATTGAAACGATATAAGTAACTAATCGAGATCATTAAAGAACCACCGTAGAAATCCCAAAAAAAAAAAAACATATCATAGTACAGTATACGTTTGTCATTCTCAAAACGAAGAAGAAAAGGTTAGATGGGGGTCTCAAAGACTACGACAGTCAGACCTTACACCGTACTAAAAAGTTTCGACGAGTCCACTGAGACAACATGTTGGTTCATCCCCTTGTTTGGTAGGGGTAAACGTATCCTGACTCCTCGAAGGACCCTAAACTTTGAAAGTCACGATTTTGGGCCTTTCAGGATCCATTTCATCTTGTTCAACCAGTAGGATTGGTCACAAGATTGTTCACACACAAACCACCCCAAACGCCCTCCATACTTCCTTCCCCTTGTCGCGTACGAAAAATCAGTACCGTTCCAACTCATACCCGAAGGGATCACCAAGTCTACCATTTCTTAGACGGACGTTACGTCCTTTGGACCCAAGTTAGGGACCCAGTCCTTCTAGGGGATCCTTTCCTTTACCTTTGGCTGAGGACATAAGAACGGACCTCTTAAAATATCTGTCTCTTCGGACCGCCCGATGTCAGGTGTCCCAACGGTGTCCAGTCTGTACTGACTCGCTGACTATGTGTGTTTCAACTGATGTCTCGGTTAATGGATGGTGTCTTAAGGTCTTCCATAGATTTTATCTAAACACAGTCTACCGCACAAGACTTAAAGTAGTACATACTAAAGAACCTTCCCGGTTATGAAAAGGATAAAGGAAGAAGGAGACTGAAAACGTTCATACTAGAACAAGGATTGATATTTAAAACAAGGACTTTTCTTTAGAAGGTATCGTAGACCTGAGGGAGGGTCCTGGACACGAAACCCTTCCAGTCGGGGAAGGAAGGGTAATTCAGTTACTATTGACTATCAATGATTAAAACCGGTTATAAAGTCAGTCTCTCTCACGTGACCTAGTGAGGACATGTTCAGACAGATTAATTCTAAGACTATTTAAAGTTCCCGTCAATCCATTACTACCACTGAGGAGTGGGTCTATGGAGAGAAACCCCCTCAACGGTTCATTCTCTATGTACTAGATAAAGGTCCTTTCTGACTGTCTCTTTACGGTCATCTCTTTTTTAGGTTTAGAATAGTGTTATTTATCATGAGATATTACAATAGTTATTCCTAAGAAAGTTTCCCAACCGGTTTTTGAAAAAAGTCCCTCTTGGGTTTATTTCAGAAAACGGTTGGGTTATGTTTTCGTTCTCTGACTAGGGTTGAGTTAGGGTTATACCGTTTTGATACCCTCGACGTCTTCCAACTCCTGTCTTCCTTTACAGCCCGGTCCTCTCCGGAGAAGACTAGTAACCGACTCCCACTCGAAACGACCGTTTTGTCCGGGACAGTTCACCGGGACAGGGGGTGGACAACTCGCATCTGTGTGAGTCTCCTGAAGAGACACCGTACTTGGTTAGGAAGTGATGATAAGTTTATCGAAAGAAGACTATGAACTCTTTTTAGTCGGGAGGACACAACAATATTCCAACAAGAAAAGGTTCGATCTCAGAAGTACAGACACTCATAAGAAAGATCCTACGTAAAATACTGGTCAAGTAGAGTCACAAAAAGGACACTCGAATGAATCCCCGAACATCCAACCCTTCTGACCGGGAATTTATGATTTTATTCTGTTCTATTAACCGGAGCGGAAAGTATTCTACTTGGTACAGAAGACCTTACTCCTCCCGGCTCCATCACCGTTCCCAATCGACGGTACAGGATACACGATAAAGACCAACTACTACGACGTTGAAATATATATCGTTCTATCTATAAGTTAGGTACAAGGAGTCGAGTAGATGTTGTGATAAACTAAAATATATTCTGACGATCACACACAGATTTCAATGAATGGCTCGAACAACTTGGACACAATAATTATCGAAGGACCCAAAGAGTGTGTTCAGCGTCTTTCGGTAGTGAAACGTATCGTTAGTTTCTTTCCCAGTGGAGGGGTGGTGCATACGATAAAGGAGTGGATTATCGTGCCACTCCCTGAAACTGTAACTTGATCGAGTACACATTCTATTTCTTCCCAAAAAACAAAACAAAAAATTCAAACTTCCAAAATATAATGAAATGCAAGTCCAAACATCGAAATCTTTTAGTACTTGTTCCTTATCCTTTCAGACATTCGATACCGGTCGAAGAAAAGTCCCATTTAAGACAGGATGGACTCCACTTCCTTAAAAGATCTAGTACTTAGTCTCGTCCCCCCCGACTACATTTGACCCGAGGTCCCCTCTCTTCGTTGTAGCCGGACCGTTGGACAGTCATGGTGACTCGTAGTGGTGGAGACAATTGCCCCTTCTCGGGGGTCCTGTCGTCTTCCTACTCTTTTTATGTTTCTTTCGTCGTGTTTATTCTTCATTTGTCTCCTCTCCTAGATTAATTTTATCTCATTGACTTCTCTACTGAAGGTACCGTAATTTCTATATAAATCTTCGTGGTACGATCGTAAAATAGGGACTTTTGCGGGTGATGAGAGTGGTCATATAATTTTTAGAGATCCACGGAAGGGTTCTAACCTGTAACCGGTTAAGAGCGACCGAGAACGAATCTTATCCTTGTCCTACACGACACAGACGATGAACTTTAGAACTAAAAAGGGGTAGGAAAGGAATCGCGGGTTCGACCCTAAATACTACAGTGTCTACGACAGATCCATTCGAAAGTCAAACAATAAAAAAAGGGGGTAAATAAGAGTAAAAATAAAGATCCGGTGATTTTTGTACCTTAAGTCGGGTGATTATGTTACTTTTTATATATACATAGAACCAACCCTTCCTAGGTTTAGTCTAATGTGATCAAGAAGTACCTCTTGTAAAATACTTCCCTATCTTCGACATTAATTCACAAGAAGGGTGAACGTCGTTAAATTAATTTTTCTGATTCCAATAACTAAAAAAATTTTGATAATTTTCCGTGGGTACGACGACCAAGGTCCGACAACGACCGTCTGGTACGTGAGTACCTCATATTAAAAGGTAAAGGAGGTCATGTTACTTTGGGAAATAATTTACGAAAGAGTGACACCTGTCTAACCAAATATCAACTTCGTTCGTCCCTAAATATTAGGGAACGACGATAAACGAATGGGAAGTTAAGTCTAAGACGGTTGTGTTGTGTCTAAATAGAGGAATCGAAGTTTTCCTGAAACCTAAACCCCACTAAAATAAAGTGTCCGACTTCATCCGAGTTGTCTTCTCTAACACGGTTGGTTCACCTCAAATCCTCCTGACTTATTAGAGTAAAATAAGTCCTCTTATGTATTTAGTTCGGTCTACTCTTACCTTCTTTATTATGGTAGCTCGACGAACTCACAGGAAAGTTGAAGCGTCAACCGAAAGAGGTCTCGTTCACTAGGTTCTCTTTTCAGTCCTTCTTTAGACGTTACGGTAAAGTCTGGATCAGAGTCGTTCGTGTTGGTAGTGAAGACGGTATATGAGAAACACTCTTTATTCAGTCATCCAGTCGAATCTGAGTACCCTTACCTTTCGTCCAAGGTAGAGAACTCCTCTCCTATACTTTCTTAGACACCTGTATAAAATTTTGGAGGTGTGTGAACGAAAGGGGAGATGGACTTAAGAAGTATAAGTTTCTAGAGTGAGCAGATGAAATAAGTTCCGAATCGAGTTTACAGTGTTGATATTTCTCCAGAAAGGACTGGTGGGGGGGGAAGGTAGATTTTAGCATAGGTTCAGGGAGAGATGTGATAAAGTGGTGAAATGAAAAGAAGTTTCGTAAAATAGTAGTGGATTGTAATGAGTAGATAGAGAAATGTTAACGGGAGGAGGTGACTTTTCCTTCGAACTACCCCCGTTCGCTAAAAGACAGAATAAGTAGTGACTTGAAGTAACAGATCTTGTGTTATTAACGGATTATTTATGAGCCATAATTTACTTATTTGAGTAAGTAAATAACTTCGTTTGTAAATAACTTCTAGTTAATAAACATTTTTCTTTGGTCCGGTGTCCCTTTCCCCAAATATGATCCTCTATCCTACTTTTCTATAATTTTGTTCAAGAGTTCGAAGATATTAGATACAAGTTCCTTACAAAAGGTTTTACTCAATGGGTCTCATAATTATCCATAACGAGTTTCTTTCCCAAGATGTCAATTACTCTTTGTAACCAAATTTGTTTTAATTTGTAAAAATAATGACGTGTCGAAGAGTTTCGAAAATTATACGATTACACGGTACATTTAGGGGGTTTCCTCCTCATTTTATTTGAACTGAAGGTTTTTAATAAACTTACACTGTAAAAGAAAGTAACTTGGGTCTACGTTCTCAATCAGAACTTTCCTACTCTACTCAACAAGTCTGTTTTCCACACTGAATTACTCTTTGTCTTTAAACCTCGTCACACTTCTTATAGTACTGACCCTCCTCCCCCTTAACCTTTCAAGTCGACTCAGAAGACCTGCCAGATGTCTTGTGGTCTCTGTTCGAACGGACGAGACTCATTCCCTCTGTCCTCACTCCGATTCTGGAACTCTTCACTTCTTTTACAGGCGTTTTCGGTATTTTCTTTATATTTATTTCTTGTCGTCTCGGTGACTTTCCCGGTTCACCTCCTGTGTCTCCTATCCAAACCTTGTCAGGGTCGACCATGTAAAAGTACTGAAAGAGGTGGACACGCTACTGGTGACGTACACTTACCTCTTTCGTTTAATTTTACCTTGAACCGTCGAACTTAACTGGATCGTTTCAGAGGTGTATTCAAGTTCCTCTTTTCTTTAAGATTTCTAGTTCATCCTTCACAACCTTCCCACGTGGGCCTCACTTTTACCCCTTTTCCTGTTCGCTCCAGGTTTAATCAGTACTTTTTATCTCTTTCCCTTCTCTTGTGTACGGTCGTACGACGACCCCCTTGGTCAGCTTCTCTCAAGCTCTCTACCGACTACTTCTAGAGTCCCAGATTCCTCCATTCTACACCTGGGTTCCAGTGCGGACACCCAACGAGACTGACTACTACTCTAAGTGTAACCTTATGTGAGTCTCCACCGACACTACCTTCATTTTACTTCCACCTCCTTCCTGTCGAACGTGTAAAGGAACCAAAGAGTAGGTAGGTAGACAAAAGAAGAATACAGGAAGTCCACGTCCTTGAGAAGTAGAAACTCAGGAGTCGAGTTTCGAGACACGGACCTCGTATCGTCCTAGAAGTCTTGTGGACGACCGACTCACCTACTTTCGACGTACCTATTTGTCCATTTGTTATGTCCATAACTACGACAATTCCCACAACTGTCTTGTCACTTTCTCCGGCCACGTTTACAGTAACCACTTCAGGTAAGTGGGGTAGGTACAACACTTCAGACGTAAATCCCTCGGAACAACCTTTCGACTACCAGTAAAATTATAGTCACGTAAGTGCTACAACCGAAGGACTGAATTGACTGACTTAAGGGTTTGTGTCGAAAATCGGGTAATGAGGTATGGCGCGGACAGAGCTAAAGACAAGAAGGATACCTTTAGAGGTACTGAACACCACTAATCTCGGAATGGAGGAGATCAGAGAACCAATGGGGTCCGGGACTGGATCCGACCCTTGTGGAAATAGGACCTTTGGGACCGGTTTCTTTCTTTTTCCAAGTAGTTTTTTTCCAAACACGAAGTGTCATTCTTAAACTTTTTGGTACTTACTTCCTTAGTGTGTCTCATGTATAGTTCAGAATATCGGGGTCATAATAATTGATATTCGTTTTGAAATACAGTGATCCTTTAGTTTGTACGTAAAGAGTCTGAAACCACCTACACTCTTAATATACTTGGGGAATGGGAGACTAAGGAGAAGTTATCCTCAACCTCCTTGGACCGGAAAACGAAAAATTGTTCGTAGGAGTCACTAACAGGACGTCCAACAGAGTCTATAAAACTCTTTACGGTAATCTTCGAAAAACGACTACTTAAGATCATGACGTCACTAAAGTCCTGGTGTTAGATCGGGTCTCCTTCCCTGAACCGTATTTTGAATCTCTCGTATCGGTCTTGTGAAAAAAAAAAGACTCTATGAGACACACACACACACACACACACACACACACAAAACCTCCTCCAAACTACACTCTGACTCTTCCGTCTATATCTTGGGGTCGGTGTAGAGTCCCACAGGGACGGGACTCAAATATTGGGACGACGTCGAAGGGTAGGACTAAGGTCGATTACTGTGGAGGCTCCCCGTGAACCCCGTCCTCGGATCCCTTAAAAGAGTCTTGTAACTCTGTCTCCCGTTGACTTCTCTTCGAAATATAATAGATCCCGTAGCGACAAGATGTCCTGTCGTCGAGAACCGTGAACATTTCACGTAAATAGTATACTATTTTACTTGATATATTTACGTTCCATTATAATTAACTCTCGTGGAATAACACTTGTGGTTTACTTTTAATGAGTTTGACAATAACTGTACTTTACTATGTAATTTTCGTCTCTAGAGAAGGAGAAAGGCTTCCTCAGACGAAAAAATAAGAGACCCGAGGTCGTCACGTTCTCCTGTCTCTGACGGAGACCCGTGTAAGTGATCGACGATTCTTAGGTGTGGTCCCGGGACCGGTCGTGAATATAAAGAAAAGAAAAAAAAAAGGTCTTCGAGTATTTTCGTGGTATCGACTGGGAAGAGGTAGTGGAGGATTTTTCTGTTTTTGACAGTGGTCGTATCGGTAATCGTCCCTTTGCTAGTTAAGAAACTAAAAGAAAGTTCGACCAAACATAGATACAATCCTTCCCTTAATCGTAGGTACAGTGCACACTTAAAGGAAGAGAAAGGTAGAGAGAGTGGCACTCGTTCAGGGAGGTCGAGGGACGTAGGTAAGTGTTTCAGTGTTTCAAAGGTCGTAGGAACTTCAACCGGGGTTAAGAGGACGTTGGTTTTGGAGGTTCTACGAGTGTCCGGAAAAAACTGTCGTCGATATAAAGAAACACGTGTGTCTTGTCTTCTTTTCTCCACTTCGGGAGGAGAACCCTCCTCTAAAAGTTCGCAGTAGTTTAGAAGAGGACCAGAGTCTGTGTTTTTGAGTCTTGATTGGTATCGTTAGACGTTACCAGAAGAGGAAACAGATTCTCCGTCCGTCATTAACTAAACTGGACGAAATACCCCTGTTAGAGGGTCCGTACTGACTCACGATTAACGATGATTACTCCTCCGTAAAAATTGACCGACACCAGAACTCGAAGGACAAGAGAAAGGAGGTTCGCCGTAAGGACGGTGACCCAACGTACATTTGGAAGATCGCTCGGGAGTCGGTACTGTTCGAGGTGAAGGGGTCGACGACTCCCAACACAACTCTTCCCGTTTAAGGTGACGGAAAGTTTTCCCGCTAGACTGACTTACTCGTCGTAACTTTCTACGTGACTCCGTTACGGCGAGAACTCCTTTACTTGAGATTTACGATGTTCTAGTGACCTATAATGAAAGGATTACTGAAAATGACTAAGGTGGGTAAAGGGATGTAAGTAGAGAGAGTGGGTCTCTTTTTGGGTGTTCGGGGTCAGGAACTTCTCACAAAAGAACGATGGTCAATAAACCCCGTCCGCCCCCGACCCGCCACGATTCAAAATGTAGTCACGGAAGCCCAGAGTTTTAGTGGAACACTACAACTTCGGCTTAGACCGAAGACACGGGCGCTGTGACTTAATTTAGAGTTCTGTGTCTCAAGACTCCCTTCATCTTTTCTTATCGAAATGACGAAACGGTCCGTTTCCCCCAGGGTCGTCGAATAACGGGAATCTTGACACAGGATCTCTCCCATCACTCCTCAGAATGTCCTTACCAAGTTTCTCCCGCACCAGTCGAGTACCCGTAAGAAGACTAACCAACCACCACGATCACGAACACCCGTCGTGCGTCAATTGAAGAGGGTGGACCACCCCCAAAGTTATAGACAAGTCAAGTCAAGTCAAGTCAGCGAGTCAGCACAGGCTGAAAAGCGCTGGGTTACTTAGTGTCGTGCGGGCCGGAGGGACAGGTAGTGGTTGAGGGCCTCAAGTAAGTTTGAGTGCAGGTAGCTCAGTCACTACGGTAGGTCGGTAGAGTAGGAGACAGCAGGGGAAGAGGAGGACGGGGGTTAGGAAGGGTCGTAGTCCCAGAAAAGGTTACACAGTTGAGAAGCGTACTCCACCGGTTTCATAACCTCAAAGTCGAAATCGTAGTCAGGAACGTTACTTGTGAGTCCTGACTACATTTTGTCGAGTTTATGTAACAAGACATATACGGAACTAACTCCCAGGTCCTGGGACGGGGTTCCGACGTGATAACAAAGAAAACTAACAAGGAGGGAACAATGACGTAGGGGAGTGAAGGGATTAATCGTTGATAAACTTTGAAGACCAACCTTGAGTCCCTTCGAGTTTGGATATAGTACATCGGTTCTGTACCATCCGTGTCTTTCCGAAAACATGGGTCCTCGGGGTGTCCCAGGACGAGACATAGTAATAACAACGATAGTGTCTAATGAAGGAGGATATAAACGGAACACAATCAATCTGTCCCTTTTTAGGGACAATGTTGACTAACCCTTAAAAGAAATAATGGTGCCCACCATGTTTATCTCCTTTCTCACATACTTTCTTCTCTCTTAAAAAAAATACTTTCTTTTCTCTTGAAAATCTTTGTAGTTCCTAAGGTTTGTCTTCTCGAGTTCCTTATCTCATTACGTTCTTTTATTTCCCTTTTGTGTTACTATCGTTTCCTTAAGTCTTTTATCTTTTATTATTTGAGTTGTTTTGTTTTTGGATCGAAATACTTTCTTTAATGATTATTCGGAGGTCGGTCTGTCTATATACTTATTTCTCTCCTATACAGTTATTTGTGATAATATAGGTGTATTGGTTTCTATTACCTCTAAATATTTTTAGTATTTCTTAAGCTACTTATTTAAAGACAGTTATTTATATTTTCACATCTACGTTACCTTCAAAAGATTTTATTATATTTAGTGACATCGTCTGGTGATCACGTTTAGTTATAGACACAGAAGAAAAGAATGACCTATGTGTGGACTGAGACAATAGGTGTACGGGAACGTTAATGTACACCCGTCACTAACTAAAGACCAGTTATCTGACCGGGGGGTTTTAAAAGTTTTGTAAATATAGATAGATAGATAGATAGATAGATAGACATAGATAGATATATATATGTGTGTGTCTATATATCTATGTTTTTCTTCTCTTTTAACAGTTTGAATAAAATGTTTCGATCATACAATAGAAAACAAAGAAACTATTATTGGTAAAATTGTCTATACTCCACTATAGAGTAACACCAGAACTAACCGTAAAGGGACTACTCATCACTTCAACTCGTAAAATTTTTATATGGTTAACCGGCAAACACACAGAAGAAACCTCTTTACAGACAAGTCAAGGAATCGAGTAAAACTCGGTGATGTACAAAAATAAAAAATAAAAAAAATAAAAAAACGATAATTCAACATCCTTAAGAATTTTTAAAAACTCCTAATTAGAGAGTAGTTTATATACTAAACGTTTATAAAAGAGGGTAAGACATCCAACAGAAGTAGGATAACTAATAGTGGAAACGACATGTCAAAAAATCAAACTATATCAGGATCAACAAAAACAACAACAACGGACACGAAAACCACGGTAATAGACACTTTAGTAACGGTTTTGGTTACAATACTTCGAAAAGGGGGATGAGAAGATCCTCAAAATGTAAAGTTCAGAATACAAATTCAGAAATTAGGTAAAACTCAACTAAGAACACATATCACATTCTATTTTCAGGTTAAAGTAAGAAAACGTACACTTATGGGTCAAAAGGGTCGTGGTAAAAAACTTCTCCGATAGGAAAAAGTTAACATCCAAAACCCGAGGGAACAGTTTCTAGTCCACTGGAAATGTATGGTTAAGAACTGGTCGATAATAATTGTCAATTAGGACAGTTCCCGTTTTTACTGGAAACGATAAAGGAAACACTGAGAATTATATGAATAGGGTAATGAATCAAATAAGAGGGTCGGAGACTGAGAAACTCACATCTAAGACACCGACAAAGTAGAAAATAAATGATGTCATAGATCAAGTAACGGACATTCACGACTTATTTATAAATAACTTACCTGTTTCTGAATTATATTAAGTCGGTTTCAATATTTACACAGTCTGTCATAGTGTTGGACGTTAAGGAAAGGAAATGTATGTTTCGACTGTGAGACTTAATTTTCGTAATTTGAGCTAAGTTCAAGACCAAAATGATGTTCATAGAGACCGAGCTTCGTCCAACGGAGACTGAATGTATCAGAGATTATATTTTCCCAACTTGATCTACGATATTTTCCAGAGAAGGTCGAGACTGTAGAAGATTTATTATGGTCCTATCTAAATACGATTATATACAAGTCTAATATTTAGTAAGGAAGAACACTAATAGTTCTATATAAAACCCATCCTTCCCATCCCTAGTTTCATATAAACCACTGGTTCTTACTTTCTTTCGATAAAATTATAAAATTCTGGGCGTGTAACTGTCATGCACCATCAATAATTCCAACAAGGGGTTACCAGACCGACAGAGAAGAAGACTTACTATCAAAACTTGAAGTGGTTGGTACACTTCAATCCATATCGGTGTACTGATTGAAACCGACCGTTTTATACTCGACGTCACTGTACACAGTGAAAGTCCACCCTCGAAATTATCGTTCACACACAAACAGTAGAAAAGAGATATATATAATACTACTATATGTCACAAGGTCTAACTATAACAAGGATCCAACCCCCATTTCATCTCGTTTTAAGGGTCAACTTTTTGAACGACGTTTTCTTTTTTTATTTAGAAGTAATAAAAGTACAGAGAATTGGTTCCTCTATTAAAAACGGTGTCGTTTTGGGTCGGGATAGGTCTAATTACGATATAATAACCCGAAAGGACCACCGAGTCTGTCATTTCGTAGACGGACGTTACACCCTCTGGACCCAAGCTAGGGACCCAGCCCTTCTAGGGGACCTCTTCCTTTACCGTTGGGTGAGGTCATAAGAACGGACCTTTTAAGGTACCTACCTCCTCGGACTACCCGATGTCAAGTACCCCAGCGTTTCTCAACCTGTGCTGACTCACTGAAGTGAAGTAAATCACGGTACGAGACTAAATCGTCAACAATTAAATGACGGTTTTATGTGAGTAATAAGACTAATTGACACCTATAAAACGTTCATAAAATAGTGATACTTACTACAGTTCAAGGAAATCTCATCCCTATATTAGACAGATCGAGTAGTAACATAGAAGTCTCAGACCTGACTAAAAGGGGAGAAAATATATAGTCCCTCTTACTTGTCAATAGAGACGTTATTTCAATATGAACTAAAGAACGTAAGGTTAAAAAAAACTCATTCCTTTTGTCCTTACCTGTATTCTGTAACTGGACTTTTAACTTATATTGGGACTCAAGTGAACGACTAGAATGACCTTTTTTGTTTGTTTGTTTTTTCTTAGTTCTGTTGACTCTGAGACAGGTCAGTATGACCTACGTCAGGAAACTTATGGTTATAGTATAGAGTCCGTCTTCTCAATGAAATTTTTGTGTTCTAAATTCACACGGACAACAAAATTAATAGAAAACCACAAGACAAATGTAAGTGTATTTACTAACTAACAAAGTACGATTTATCTATTGTTACTTTTAACAATGGTGTATTGTATCAGAGAAATCCCTTACACTTCCCCTTTCTATTTATAAACTCTCGGACGATACTTATCCATGGAAGTTTATACGATAGAAAATCTTTGCAAAATTAACTATATTCCATACGTATGTTTTGTCACGAATTGAGTACTTAAAAGTTTCTGACTTGTTTGAACAAATTAGTCGTAGGTCTAGTTCTTTGTTTTGTACCGGTCGTGGGAATTCCTGGGGGAAGACGGAAGACGTGTAAAGGTTAGGGAATAGGGTTTCCATTGGTGATGGAACTAAAGCTTATCTTATCTAACTGAAACGGACCAAAACTTCAAATACATCGACCTTGGTCTCTTATACATGAAGAGATACAGACCGAAAAATGAAAGTCGTATTAAGAACATGATAGGTGGACATAATAACGTACATCAACATCAAACAAGTAAAAGTGACGTGTATCATAAGGTACTATACCTTTATGGTATTACATTTATTATTATTATATTATCATTAAGATTTATCCGTTCGATTACCCATAAACCCATCAAACGTCAAACCCCGATAATACTTACCACAACGATACTTGTAAGGTCACATAGAAAAAACTCGAATATACTTACATAGAAAATCCATATACAGATCCTTACGATAATAACCTAGTTTTCCTTACGTATACGAGTTAAAATCTTTTGTGACTGTTAAAAAGTTTCACCAGTACACTATCTGACGTTTTTACCAGGGTAGGATATAGGTACAGAGAAATACTACACTGAAACATCGAAGAGGGTAGTTCTCTAACTTAGACAAAGGAAGTGGAAACTTAGACCTGAACATAGTACAGAACGAGACTGATCGAGAAATTCTTAGAAGGAGTCGAAGGTATAGTCAAGTCAAGTCAAGTCAGTGAGTCAGCACAGGCCGAGAAACGTTGGGGTGCTTAGCGTCGTGCGGTCCGGAGGGACAGTTAGTGATTGAGGGCCTCAAGTGAGTCTGAGTTCAGGTCACTACGGTAGGTCGGTAGTGTAGGAGACAGCAGGGGAAGCAGAGGACGGGGGTTAGGGAGGGTCGTAGTTTCAGAAAAGGTTACTCAGTTGAGAATCGTACTCCACAGGTTTCATGACCTCAAAGTCGAAATCGTAGTAAGGAAGGTTTCTTTAGGGTCCCAACTAGAGGAAGTCTTACCTGACCAACCTAGAGGAACGTCAGGTTCCCTGAGAGTTCTCAGGTTGTGATGTCAAGTTTTCGTAGTTAAGAAGCAGCGAGTCGGAAGAAGTGTCAGGTTGAGAGCGTAGGTATGTACTGGTGACCTTTTTGGTATCGGAACTGATCTGTCTGGAATCAGCCGTTTCATTACAGAGACGAAAACTTATATGATAGATCCAACGAGTATTGAAAAGAAGGTTCCTCATTCGCAGAAAATTAAAGTACCGACGTTAGTGGTCTGTTCAGGTTAGATCGTACGATTCACTAATTTTCGTACACCGGTCCAGTTGACAGAGTATGGTTGGTTGTCCATCGGTCAGTAGACTGTACTCTTACTCCGGTGGGATCTGGTAGGACCGGGTCGACCGGACGGATGACTACCGTCTACGTACTCACTCGGGTCAGTTGTAATTGGTTCCGACCATGTCTAGTTTTCTTGGTGAGTTGGAATCTGAACACTTATTATTTACACTAACAAAAAAAATTTGATTCAATCCGTAGGTATCTGTTACCAACATATACAGTAATAAAACTTTGGTCACTAAAGTTCATCCATTACAATCTAAGTAAAACTCTTTGAGTCTAAGTCTTTCGGATCCACTGAATGGGGTCTTGTGGGTCGATCGTTCCCCACCTCGGTCTTTAGTTTAAGACGGATTAGAGTTTCGGGGGAAAAAAGATATAGTAAGACAAATATTTCATTTTTATGTTTTTTATTTGTCTTTTAAATCTAGACAACTGAAGATGTACTAGAGTTTCGGGGAACTTATGTTCAAGTTAACATCGGTTGCAACCCTTCACGACAGTAAACTCGGGGTTGGGGGTAGAAGATCGGGTCTTTGACCCACAGGTTACCGGGGACACCATAGTGTGAAACCTTAAAATAAATATCTAATAATAGGTACAAAAAGTAAAGTTACCTCAAAAAGTGTACACCCAAATGAACTAAAATAATATAAACTATAAATATATAGAGAACCACGAATTTTTAATTAGAAAATAGTGTAAAGAATCATATTTCTTGAACAAGACTCCACTACGGTCATAATACAGGTATACTTTCTTCTACAAAACTTTCCTCAGTTTGACTTTTTCAGTTGGACTCAGTGTGGGTTTTCCACATGGAGAATGTCCTCCTCCAGTTCTCATGTGGGAAGAACTTTAGTTCACTAAACATCCACATTCTAAATCCGTTTAAAATTTACAAACACTTCTTTTTTTCAACTGTTTCTCCACCCGAGTAGGAGAGTAAGAGTCCATAAAGACCCGATCATAACAGGAGGAAGGGTTGTCTATGACCTTTATATACTCGAAACTAATTTCCCTCAGGACTCAGTTTTAAGATCGTTTCCAGTGAATCAAAGAAACGTTAAATCAGTACATATTACGTAGGGAACGATTCATCATTCTTAGACCTCCCTATCTCTCTCTCTCTTTCTAGTGGATCGTTCACAGACTGTTGTCTCGTCTGTGAATACTTAATATTGATAATTATGACAATGTAATAACAAGAATAACTAAAAAAAGACTTGACCGCTAGTTGTAAGGTGCCGAAAAAAGAGAGAACGGCAGGATTGTCTCAATCAGATCTTCTTTGAGATTTTGCACAGACTGAAGGGTAGAGTTAGTCAGTCGTGTATAGAGATCAGACTCCGGACGTTTTTACATCTTTTTTACATTCTGTAACAAAATGTAAAAGATTATCTTATTTTGTTAATGGGTTAACTGAATATTTTCCATCTTCCACGACATACGGTATTTTCTTCTTGTTTACTAAGGTGATCTACCTTTCGACTCTAGTCCTTCTTTTCACTACAGTAACTACTTTTCCATTGAGGTCCGTCTTTATCATTTTACCAATTTCAACCCTTAACCCTTCCCCTGTTCGTATGAGTCCTTCGTTACCGGAATTGATCACACCCCATCTTCAACCTCAGTACCCTGTGTGTCAACCTTACATTCTGATACTTCGGTCTTCTTCTGTAGACCCGATCTAAGGTCTCCGTGACTGTCTAAAATCCATCTGCGAACTCCCTCTATTTTAAACTGTTTTACTCGTCTAACCTCCTTAGTCTTTGTTTCTCCGGTTTCCTCTTTAGTAACGGTATTAGTGTCTATTATTTTAGTGTTTAGTAACGGTATTCTGAGTCTTCGGGACAATCATCTCAATCACCCACCGTTAAGATATCTTTTCTTCTCAAAGTATCCTTCTCCCGTAAGACAGTCTATCTCTTTTCAATTATGACATACTATATTGTATACACCTCAGATTTTTTCGGAAACTGGCTGTTTACAACCACTCTTTTCTTTTCAACGAAATAAGTCCTCTGGTAGTCAGACCCTTCTACCACCTGATTACAGGATTCTGGTAGAGGTCCAACGATCAATCTTCTGTTTTCAAAATATCCGTCACGCTACCTCCCCCCGTGTCCCACACGCTAGTCGAACACGAGTCAAGAGTCTAACTAACCAGAGTCTAACCAACCGTAGTTCCACTTCGCAACACGTAGTAGTTAGAAGATCAAAGTTGGTCAGACCCCAGATGTACGAATACCAGTCTTCAAAAGTAGGCCACCCCCAGGCGAAGGATCTTTTTGTTGAAACCGTACACACAGTCTGGAAATAATAGAAAGTCCTTTGACCCTTAAACCACTAAGACGGAACATCGATCGAATGTCAGATTTAGCAATGGTCAAAGGGTTGGATTGTTTATAGAAACAAAGATGTAGAAAAGAACTGTAAAGGATTAGTAATTGAGAACTCGGTCGGAAAACTTCGAGTCTCTTCCGGACCTTCTGATATCGTTTTCGGAAAATGAAGTTCCCTGTTCCTGTGTCGCCGACAACACGTCGAAGTCAGTGGGGAAAAGAAACTATGGTGAGTTAGAAAACCCCTTGTCCACAACCTACACTTTTCCTTATTGTAAAACCCATCTCTCCAATTAGTATTTGAGTCATCTCCTCAAGTCAAAATACCTCTGAACCAAAGTCTTGTCACCGAAACCCCCACCTCCCTCACGATACCCTTCTACAATCAGTTTCCCGTGTTTGGTAGCCAATATTCTACTTATTCAAGACCCCTAGATTACGTGTCGTAATAATAACGTCAGTTATTACTACACAATATATTAACTTTACGCGATACCTCATCTAGAATTTGCAAGAGTGGTCTCTTGTTCAATATACTATACCACCTCGACAATCAATTACGATACCACTAATAGTAAAACGTTATATACTCACATAGTCCAGTTGTGTGACTTGTGGAATTTAATTGTACCACAATATACAGTCATTATAGAGCTGTCTTTTCTTCTCCACATAATTCTTCCGGAAAGTCACCCTCTTAATTGATCTAATTTGTTAGTTCACTTCCACTTTTCAGTTGTTCACACCTACTGATGCACTAGTCACCCCAGTGGGTGTCTTTAGTCTTTTAGTCCACCCAAGTCGAAGAAACCCATCCTATACTATTCCAACAACACTAGTTTAACCGTAAACTCCGGTGAGAGAATCTCTACGAATGTCCGTCAACTCCTAAGTTTTGAACACAGTCTTTACTCAACATACGATCTCTCTTCTATACTCACCCTAGGTCTTTACTTCGAACTACTAGAATGTAGCACCTTTAATTTTTAAGACTCAGTAGATCCCTATACCCTTTTCTCCTTCGCTTCAAAATTATCCGGACATCATTAAGTATCGTGATTTTATTTTTACCGTATATATAGACACTCAACAGATCCTTTTTGTGTAACCACTAGCTTTTACTCTTTTTTAATAAGACCCTTAGACAGGTCCTCGTTGTCCGAAAGAACGAACAACGAAGTTAGGGAATTGAAGGAAGGATTAAAACTCTATCGAGGATCAAGAATGAATCAAGGAGAGAAGTTTGAACCGAAGTTTCAGACCGAGTCGAAAGGTTTAAAAGGGGAAGTATCTCAACGGATTTCTTCGAATGTAAGAGGAGAAAAAAACAGTAGATTCATAAGACTAACGTCCATGTCTTTATCTAGTCATGATTCACCACTCATTCCACATCTAAATTGTACTTTACAAATTTTACGACTATAAGTAATAAGAATCAGAAATACGTTTATAGTCCGTTATTTTACGACCCAGGTCACACATGACCGAGTACCCTCTGTTAACAATGTATAAGTCTTTAAAATGTTCGGTCACCAATTTATATCGATAATAAGTTTTAATTTAATATTTTTTGATACTTTATTTAATAGTTTTCGATTCTATCATGAGTCTGAGTAGTGAAAAGTCAATAAAATGTTTATGAATATACGAACTTCAATAAACACAAATGACGGAGACATCCCACCTTTATAATATATTACCACACGATGACATGTAATGAAATGTTAAGATACATATTAATATAGTATAACAATCGAACTTTATCCGGTAGTACCCTCTTAAACGATGTTCAGTCTCGAAAGAATAAAAGGGAACCTCTGAGTCAACAATATGTAGAAGGGACCACCGAGTCGACCATTTCTTAGACGGACGTTACGTCCTCTGGGACCAAGTTAAGGACCCAGTCCTTCTAGACGACCTCTTCCCTATCCGATGGGTGAAGTCATAAGAACCCGAAGGGACCACCGAGTCTACCATTTTCTTAGACGGACGTAACGTCCTCTGGACCTAACCCTTCTAGGGGACTTCTTCCCTTGCCGATGGGTTGAGGTCGTAAGACCGGATCTCTTTAGGTACCTGTCTCCTCGGACCGTCCGATGTCTGGTACCCCAGTGTTTCTCAACCTGTACTGACTCGCTGAAAGTGAAGTAGTGAAGTCATGTGGTCACGACAATCATTACACATTGCAGTACCCTTTTCGTTTTATAGTACCAAACTCGAAGATCTAACCGTAGGTTCAAGGTAAGGACGACTTTTTCGTCGGTTGGAATTTGTTCAGTTGTTTACAGAGAACTCAGAGACACTTTCTCATATACCTATAGGAAGAGGATCGTACTACATACAACTTTTAAGATAAGTGTATCAAGGTTCTCTTAGTTAGAAGTAGAGTATAGATTCCTTACTCGGATGGGTTGATACAGATGTACTCTGGTGATTGACTCGACACGGATTGTATTAAGTCCAGGTAAACCCAACATTGATGGTACACTAAACCATCCTATCAACTAGGAAGATCTCAGTCGTAAATTGGAAGAGGACCTTCGTATACTCTGGTCATTCCTTACAACAAATCAACGATTCAGTATTGACTGAGAAACGCTGGGTTACCTGACGTCGTGTGGTCCGAGGAGACAGGAAGGATAGAGGACCTCAAACGAGTTTGAGTATAGGTAACACAGCTACTACGGTAGGTTGGCAGAGTAGGAGACAGTGGGGTAAGAGGGTTATGGGAGTTAGAAAGGGTCGTAGTACCAGAAAAGGTTACTCAGACGAGAAACGTAGTTCACCGGTTTCATAACCTTGAAGTCGAGGTTGTAGTCAGGAAGGTTACTTATAAGTCCCAACTAAAGGAAATCCTACCTGACCAAACTAGAGGAACGACAGGTTTCCTGAGAGTTCTCAGAAGAGGTCGTCGTGTTGAGTTTTCGTAGTTAAGAAACCACGAGTCGGAGGAAATACCAGGTTGAGAGTGTAGATATGTACTGATGACCTTTTTGGTATCGAAACTGATATGGCTGAAACAACCGTCTTGCTACAGACGAAAAATTATGTGACAGATCCAAACAGTATTGAAAGGGAGGTTCCTCTTTCGTAGAAAATTAAAGAACCGTCGTCAGTGGTAGTGTCTATAAAACCTCGGGTTCTTTTATTTCAGACAGTGGTAAAGGTAACACAGGGGTAGATGAACGGTACTTCATTACCCTGGTCTACGGTACTAGAAGTAAAAAACTTACAACTCAAAATTCGGTGGAAAAAGTGAGAGGAGAAAGTAGTCTCCGAAAAATCAAGGAGAAGTGAAAGACGGTATTCCCATAATGGTAAACGTATACACTCCAAGAACTATACAGAGGACCGTTAGAACTAAGGTCGAACACTAAGTGGGTCGAGTCGTAAAGCGTATTACATGAGACGTATATTCAATTTATTTGTCCCAATGGTATATGTTGGAACTACATGAGGGAAGGGTTAAAACTTGATCAGTCAACAAGGTACATTCCAAGATTGACAACGAAAAATTGAACGTATGTCCAAAGAGTCGAACTTCCTAAAACTCGTAATGGAACGATTGCACACTTTACTCATGTTAACACACCATCAAACTTGTACAAGACCGTAACGGGAAGAAACCCTAACCTTACTTTTGACTGGAAAAGGTCAGGACACCGGAGACGACTCAAAAGGTTTAAACGACTATATAACTTACGTCGTGAAATTGTCGTAATAGAAAATCCTAAATTTTATCGAGTCGACCTTAAGGTAGTGGAGGTGATCGAAAAAAATATTATTACGAAGGATTCCGGGAGAACTGAAGTGTGAGGTCCTACAGACCGAGATCCACTCATTGATATGGTAACACCAATTAGCCCAGTAATTCTTCGTACATTCTGGTCAGTCCTTATAATAGTATGGAATTAAAGTCCCTTCTTACTACTGGATCTAATCCAGTCGTTTCAATACCATATTGATTATACGAGAGAAAGAGTCGTCTCTCGTAGGAATTGTGAACAATTTTACAAAACTGTAATGTTATAGTCTTGTGAAATTTTGTGCTAAAGTAAGAAAGATTGTTCCCCCTTTCATCTACCTACACACATGTATAGACAAAAAGTCCATTATAGTACTTCATAGATTCAAATAAAATTATTGAACAATTATCTCAATCCTCGATTTACTTTGGAGATCCTACCTTAAAAATAAAGTTTTTTGTTTTTGTTTATACGTAACTTTCTCATGTCTTTTACTAAACATAGGATGTACTACTGTAAAACAGTTTGGTAGACATTTTAAATAAAACTACCCAAAGTCTTGGGTACAAAAGTCGGACTTTTCATGTAAGTTCACTAAACACAGTCGAACATACTAACCTACCAACCGGATCAATTAAGATGGTGGACAGAGTCAGTAGTCAAGAATAATGGAGAGTAAACTACTCCTTTTATTAAAGACTTTAAGATAAAAGGGAGGGTCTATGGTTTCCTACGAAGCAAAAATAAAGTTATCTTCGTATAGAAAGATAAACAGTTTCTGACAACAGTATTTAAGTCCAACGGGTAACAAACAAGGACATTAGGGAATGGTAAACATCTTGTTTTTGTTGAAAAAGAACAACTTCTGTTCTGTTTGTACTTACAACTTACACAGAAAGTTGAAGTTTCGTAAACTAATTGTAAATTCTTACATATGGAACCCTCATCTTATAACGATTAAAACCTAAGGATTTTTAACAAATACAATGTTGTATATCACATGTCATGGTATGATGTCCTATTTTTGATTTATTTACCTATTCTCAACTTCGTTCACTGTATTAACCAGTTAAAGTCACGGTGTTTTTTTAACGTTCGATTTCCAGTTAATTAACGTACGATACAATTTCTTATTAAGGTCTACTGTTTACACGGACCTGGACTTCTACTTAACATTGGTGGATTTCGTTTCCATTCTCTAGGATTTTTGTTTATATAGATGTACTTCAAGGTCCCTCTTAAAGTTTCATGTATATTTGTCTTACTTCTCTACCTTTTTAGTAAGGTAATCTATCTTATATCTATTAGTGTCGATATCATACATGGGATATCTTACATGGAATTTCAGTACTATGAATCCGTTACCTGATACTAATTTTGACCTTTAGATGGTAATTAAAATCATACGTGAATTTGGTCTATTCGATCTTATGACCGGTGGATGAACCTAAGAAGAAACCCTCAAGTTGTACGTCTATCTATTCCCGTACTGAAATACTCACTTATATACCCTTTAGAAATTTTATCTGAAAGAAAGTCCGAGAGGTACACCGTAGATAACGTAAGTATAAAAGTTTTGTCACGGAACATACACTCTTCGTATCCTCTATTACGTTACTTTTTTTTTATTTCAGAAAGGGTACTCCTCAACGTAAATGAGACTCTTTTTTCTATGAGTTTGATCATTAATAATACATTTCATTTTATATCTCTATATGATTTTCAAGATGTTCTTATAGATAGATGGAAATTTAAGATTAACTTCTCAACTCGCGTGAAAAATGGTTGTAATCTTTTGAATTTTATATGTATATAGAGATTTGGTTCCAAACTTTAAGTTTAACGGAAAACTTGACAAAAACTCTGAAAGTTTTGACTTATACACTACTTAGTGTCCCCACGTTCCTTCATTCCTCTTTCCGTAGACCCATCTGTCTACCCTGGACTCGCCCCTTTCTGACCCGACACCCCCAGAAACCTCGGTTCGTAAGAGGGATGGCACGGGAGTAAAGGGAGTAGTTCATCGTCTAGTTGACAAAAACCCGAAACAAGGTTGTTTTCGTTTCAATCATTCAACAACTGTCTCGGTACGTACAAGTATTGTCTCCAGTCGTCGTAGGTTCAGTTACATCTCGAAGATCACACGAGTCTCAGTCCTAATCTAGTTAGTAGTCTATGCCTAAATGAAGTGTGTCACTGACAGTCAATCATCAACAGAAGGATTCTCGGGAATCTTTCAATGAGGTGAAAACTCTACTAATAAAAGACAAAAGTGAACTTTTTTTGTATTTCTTTATTACATAGTTATAATGGTAAAGTCTTTTTCTATGGGAGGAGTTAAATGAGGTTTGTTTTCAAAGGATCAGTCTCTTTTAGCATACCTTGTATTCACTTAACACACTGAATAACATTACTTACGCCTACGAAACGAAACCCAAGTAGATCGGTTATTGTCTTTAACGAAAATCTAGAAGTTCGAGAAGTCAAGTACTTCATAGAAGTGTACAAAGTTTCAGGAGAGTATATAATCGTAAATAAAACTGGACATTCTCTAAAATACACGACACTATAAAAATTCCGATCAGACTTACCCTTTATTGGTATTAGAGGGCTTTCTGACTTTTTAGTCACCTACTTTGACCCGTCTTTCTTTTTACGTGGAAGATTTCTTACTGTGGGATTATGAGAAAGAAACGGTGGGGGTGGATGAGAGTTCTTCAAAGAGGACGAAAACAGTTCACATTATTTGAAAATAATATAGAGTACAGTTTGTCATAAGTAAATGAAAAAAATATTAATAAAAAAAACCGACACGGAGTGTCGTACATCCTAGAATCAAGGGACTGTTCCTTACCTTGAATATGAGGAATGTGACCTTTACACCTAAGGATTGGGAACCTGGTGTTCCTTCCAGGGAAACGAATGAATGTTCAATATCAAATAATGAATATTTTCAAATGGAAGTAACAAGTCAACTCTATAAAAAGATGGATATGTTTTAATTAATCTCCAGAGTGTAACCTTACCTTACGTCGTCGTAGAAAAGGTAATTATAATTACCTTTACCAAATAGTAAATTTCAGAAGAGTGAAACGTTAGTCCAAAAGTCCATGTTAAATTTGAGGTCTTCACTCTCTATCCCCACAAACGACTCCTTGATGATATGAGGTCTTTAACACGATTCGTGACTCCTTTTCGAACATTTTCTCTGACCACACCCGGGACGGGAGAACTACAAATGTCAATTCGACCCTTCTACCAACTTTAGTAAAAAATAAAAGGTCTCTATACCGAGAAGGAAGGACCTCATCTGTCCCTCTTAGACAAGTGTTACAAATTCAAATAGTATAGTGGGGTAATGTGTATGTAAATTTATAGTATGTTAAAATATACAGACAATATTGAGTCATCAATCTATCCATTTATCTATGTATCTATTTGTCGACGATGGTAGTCCACCCAGTCCATATGGAGAGGTTACAGTCCGTAGTAACCCGGAGGAGAGAGTATTCGACACTTATTTCTCTCTGGACCCAATCCGGAAGTTCCTTCAAAGTAAAGTCAAGTCGAGTCAAGTTAGCGAGTCAGCACAGACTGAGAAACGCTGGGGTACTTTACGTCGTGCGGTCCGGAGGAACAGGTAGTGGTTGAGGACCTCAAGTCAGTCTGAGTGCAGGTAACTCAGTCACTACGGTAGGTCGGTAGAGTAGGAGACAGCAGGGGAAGAGGAGGACGGGGGTTAGGGCGGGTCGTAGTATCAGAAAAGGTCACTCAGTTGAGAAGCGTACTCCACCGGTTTCATGACCTCAAAGTCGAAATCGTAGTAAGGAAGGTTTCTTTAAGGTCCCGACTAGAGGAAGTCTTACCTGACCAACCTAGAAGAACTTCAGGTTCCCTGAGAGTTCTCAGAAGAGGTTGTGATGTCAAGTTTTCGTAGTTAAGAAGCCGCGAATCGGAAGAAGTGTCAGGTTGAGAGTGTAGGTATGTACTGGTGCCCTTTTTGGTATCGGAACTGATCTACCTGGAATCAGCCGTTTCATTACAGAGACGAAAACTTATACGATAGATCCAACCAGTATTGAAAAGAGGGTTCCTCATTCGCAGAAAATTAAAGTACCGACGTCAGTGGTAGAGGTCACTAAAACCTCGGGGGGTTTTATTTCAGACTGTGACAAAGGTGACAAAGGAGTAGATAAAGGGTACTTCACTACCCTTGCCTACGGTACTAGAAGCAAAAGACTTACAACTCGAAATTCGGTTAAAAAAGTGAGAGGAGAAAGTGAAAGTAGTTCTCCGAGAAATCAAGGAGAAGTGAAAGACGATATTCCCACCACAGTAGACGTATAGACTCCAATAACTATAAAGAGGGTCGTTAGAACTAAGGTCGAACACAAAGAAGGTCAGGTCGCAAAGAGTACTACATGAGACGTATCTTCAATTTATTCGTCTCACTGTTATATGTCGGAACTGAGTGAAGAAAAGGATAAACCTTGGTCAGACAACAAGGTACAGGTCAAGATTGTCAACGAAGGACTGGACGTATGTCTAAAGAGTTCTCCGTCCAGTCCACCAGACCATAAGGGTAGAGAGAGTTTTAAAAGGTGTCAACTAACACTAGGTGTGTCAGTTTCCGAAACCGTATCAGTTATTTCGTCTTTATCTACAAAAAGACCTTGAGAGAACGAAAAAGCTACTAGGTCGTCTACAACCGTTAAACTAGAGACCCTCCTAGTGGAACCGCCGACTCTCCTCGGTGGGGCGCGGACTCCGGTCCCCGCCGTCGGTCCTTCTAGTTGGGTCCAGGTTCCTCGTCACCGACGAGTCCACGTTCTCCCGGATCTCCTCGATAGGGTGCGACTTCCAGTCCTTCCCGCCGCCACTCCTCTATGGGAAGTAGGTTCCATTCCTCGTCGTCGACGCGAAACGACCTCGTCGGCACTTCTCGATGGGGTGCGAGTTCCATTCTCTTTGGGTTCATTCTACCATCCACAACGTTCTCCCGTAGTCTCCCGTCTGTGTGACTTTGGTATGAGTGTCTTTTGATCAGTTAGATTAGTGTGATCCTGGTGTCGGAACAGATTGAGTTACTTTGGTTCGGTACGGACGCCCCGTTGGGTTCTGCCCGCCCAGTACCACCTCTTCAGACTGTCTTACACCAGGTGTCCTCTTCCCTTACCGTTTGGTGAAGTCATAAGAACGGAACTCTTGGGGTACTTGTCATACTTTTCCGTTTTATTATCGTATGACCTACTCCTTGAGGGGTCCAACCATCCACGGGTTATACGAGGACCTCTAGTCACCTCTTTATTGAGGTCTTTCTTACTTCCCTACCTCGGTTTCGTTTTTGTTTTGGGTCGACACCTACACTGACCACTATCTTTGTTTCAGGCTACGACATTTCTCGTTATAACGTATCCTTGGACCTTACAGTCCAGGTACTTAGTTCCGTTTAACCTTCACCAGTTTGTTCTCTACCGTTCTTACTTGCAACTGTAAGATCCTTAGTCGTTTGATTTTACCTGACCTTACCCACTTAAATTGAGTCTACTGGTAATATAGATGATGACACCCGTCCTTAGGGAGTCTTCTTTACCTCATCGGTAGTACCAGTCGTTTTCTCAGGCTTTACGTCATGAACCCACGTTAGAGTTTTTGCTGTCTTACTAGAGACAAGCAAAGGTTCCGTTTGGTAAGTTATAGTGTCATTAGGTTCAGATACGGGGTTGGTCATTACGACTTCTTCGACTTCGACTTGCCAAGATACTTCTGGATGTTCTGGAACATCTTGATTGTGGGGTTTTTCTACAGAAAAAGTAATATCCCCTGACCTTACGTTTTCATCCTTCAGTTCTTTGTGGACCTCATTGTCCGTTTAAACCGGAACCTTACACCTTACTTCGGCCCGTTTCTGATTATCTCAAAACGGTTCTTTTACGTGACCAGTATCGTTTGTGGGAGAAGGTTGTTGTGTTCTTTTTTGAGATGTGTACCTGTAGTGGTCTACCAGTTGCGACTTTAGTCTAACTAATATAAGAAACGCCGGTTTCTACCTCTTCGAGATATATCAGTCGTTTTTGTTCTGACCCTCGACTGACACCGAGTCTAGTACTTGAGGAATAACGGTTTAAGTCTGAATTTAATTTCTTTCAACCCTTTTGGTGATCTGGTAAGTCCATACTGGGTTTAGTTTAGGGAATACTAATATGTCACCTTCACTCTTTATCTAAATTCCCGGATCTAGACTATCTATCTCATGGACTACTTGATACCTGTCTCCAAGTACTGTAACATGTCCTCTGTCCCTAGTTCTGGTAGGGGTACCTTTTCTTTACGTCTTTTCGTTTTACCGACAGACCCCTCCGGAATGTTTATCGACACTTTTCTTCCCTTCGCTTTTCGTTTCCTCTTTTCCTTTCTATATTCGTAGACTTACGTCTCAAGGTTTCTTAACGTTCTTCTCTATTCTTTCGGAAGAAGTCACTAGTTACGTTTCTTTATCTTCTTTTCTTGTCTTACCCTTTCTGATCTCTAGAGAAGTTCTTTTAATCTCTATGGTTCCCTTGTAAAGTACGTTTCTACCCGAGTTATTTCCTGTCTTTACCATACCTGGATTTGTCTTCGTCTTCTATAATTCTTCTCCACCGTTCTTATGTGTCTTCTTGACATGTTTTTTCTAGAAGTGTTGGGCCTATTAGTACTACCACACTAGTAAGCAGATCTCGGTCTATAGGACCTTGCACTTCAGTTCACCCGGAATCTTTCGTAGAGATACTTGTTTCGATCACCTCCACTATCTTAAGGTCATCTCGATAAAGTTTAGGACTTACTACTACGACACTTTCACAACGTGAGTTATACAGTCGTTTAAACCTTTTGAGTCGTCACCGGTGTCCTGACCTTTTCCAGTCAAAAGTAAGGTTAGAGTTTCTTTCCGTTACGGTTTCTTACGAGGTTGATGGTGTGTTAACGTGAGTAGAGTGTGGGATCATTTCATTACGAGTTCCTTCAAACGCTGGGGTGTTTATAGGGTGGTCTTTAGGAAGGTAATAGGAAGATCTGTGGGTTTAGGTCTGACTTGAGACTATTATCCTACACCGTCCTTTATTAGTATCCTTATCTCTTTAACCTCGATTTTGAAGACTATTTTAAGACGAAGTGGTAAACGGTCGATTCTTGAAACCTGTTCAGGGACATGAAAAGACTTGAGACCGAAAGAATCGATAATTTACCTCTGTCATCAAAGGTGGTACACCTAAACAGTACTTCAAGTTCATTTACGTATACTTTCTTAAAACATTCGTTTGATACTGAAATTACGTACACACGAGTCGGTGAGTCAGGACAGGCTGAGAAACGCTGGGATACCTGATATCGTACGGTCAGAGGAGAACAGGTACCGTAAAAGGTCCGTTCGTATAACCTCACCCAACGGTAAAGGATGAGGTCCCCTAGAAAGGTTACGTCTCTATTTTGGGGTAGAGTACCCAGAAGACGTAACCGTCCGTCTAAGAAATGGTAACATGGTGGACCCTTCGGGTATTGAAATCATCGGGAATGATTAATAGAAGTGTCAGTAAAAAAGTAAGTGAGTGAGTAAGTAAATACATGTTCTTTAGTAAAGAATTCTTGAATTGTACATGAGATTGATGTTATTATTATTTATCAAAAACAGGAAAACCTAGTCGATGAACGAATAAAGGATTCTCAGGTCTAGTCGTTTCCTAAGACGAGGTTTTAAACTTCGGTACTTGAACAAGTACGGTCAAGAGGTGGCACCGTTTGTATACGTTATAGAGATGAAAGTTCCTTGAAGTTATAATATTTTTCTATAGTAAGGGATTTCGACTTAAATTTTTTGAGAGTTTTATACCCTTTTAATTCAGTAAAAAAGATGTGTAAAAAGGAAGGTCATATAATGAGTATGTACGGGTTGTCTTCGATTTAAATAGATTAAGAGGGTCGATTCGGTAGACAACGTACATTTGTAGTTACTACGTACGTAGATCAATTAATACCAAGAGTTTTTTTTAGACTGTTGGTACCATGTCACAAACCACAACTACGACTATAATGTCACCATTTACTTTTCCAGAAACACAGTCTTATCTAGACATTATTCAAATGGTTATTTTTATCTTTTAAACCTTCATCTTTCTTTTATATCCAGAGTACTTTCTTCCGTACCTGTAGTTGTGTCTTCCCGTCCTTTCTTTGATAAATTTTCACAGTAAGTACACTATTCTCTTTTAATAAGATTTCGGAAAGTTTCCTTTTATACCCTTCGTGTTATCTTAAAAAGTTTCAGGTTTCAGTGTATATATCAGAACGGAAGTACTCGAGGAGTCTTGTTGATATACGAGTATTACTCGATACATACACTTATTTAGAGGTCACTCCTTGTTAAGGTAGTTTATACAGAAATTCCATGAACAAAACAGTTGTTTACAAGTAAATTATATTTAATAAATAACCAGATTTAATGAAAAGGTTAGTTTTATTTACCGTTTAATCTCCTCATCACTTTAGTTATAGTGAAGTACCGTTTATCTACCCCTTTGTCACCTTTGTCACCGACAGATAAAAAAATCCGAGGTTTTAGTGACGTCTACCACTAACGTCGGTACTTTAATTTTCTACGGATAAGGAACCTTCCTTTCAATACTGGTTGGATCTGTCGTATAATTTTTCGTCTCTGCAATGAAACAGTTGTTTCCAGGCAGATCAGTTCCGATACCAAAAAGGTCACCAGCACATACCTACACTCTCAACCTGACATTTCTTTCGACTCGTGGTTTATTAACTACGAAAACTTGACACCACAGCCTCTTCTACGAACTCTCAGGGAACCTGACGTTCCTCTAGGTTGGTCAAGTAGGATTTCCTCTAGTCAGGACCCACAAGTAACCTGTCTGACTACGACTTCGACTTTGAGGTTATGAAACCGGTGGACTACCCTTCTCGACTGAGTAACCTTTTCTGGGATTACGACCCTTTCTAACTTCCGTCCTCCTCTTCCCCTACCGTCTCCTACTCTACCAACCTACCGTAGTGGCTGAGTTACTTGTACCCAAACCCATCTGAGGCCCTCAATCACTACCTGTCCCTCCGGACCTCACGACGCCAAGTACCCCAGTGTTTCTCAGCCTGTGCTGACTTGCTGACTTGACTTGACTTGACTTGACTTTAGTTATAATAGAGTTTTCCAATAACGGTTGAACGGACAATGAAAAGTCCGTAAAAGAGAAAAAGAGAAGGAATATTCAGATTTACTCTTGAGAAGAGGTACGACGCGACCTTTCTCTGAGTTTCGCCTCTAGACACACCTGATAGTGGGTGTGTACTTGTTTATTTCTATTTTACTTATGTATCGTAACTGAACCCAAAGGGTCCACCAAGTCGTCACTTTTTTTTTTTAGACGGACGTTATGTTCTCTGTGTGTTCAAACGTTCAAACTAGGGACCTAACCCTTCTAGGAGACCTCTTCCTTTACTGTTGGGTGAGGTCATAAGAACGGACCCTTTAGGGTACCTGTCTCCTCGGACCCCCCGGCATCAGGTACTTCAACGTTTTTTCAGTCTGTACTGAGTCGATGTTGTTGTTGTGACTAAATAGGATTAAGAATCTTTTCTGTTTTACCGGTGACCACAGTTTACTCTCCATCTTATGTAGTAAAGTGTGATAGACGGAGGGTAATTTACGACTCGGGTTGGTTATAGCACAGGAGTTATAGAATTGTAGTTTCCGTTAGTTGATATGAGATAAGGATGGTTTCAGAGTAGACTCCTTAAACCTATTAAGATTAAATAAGAGGTGACAACTACACCGATATATACTGTACTTCTAACGTCTGAACGTTTTTAATTATTCCAGTAAACAAGAATGTATAGGGCTGTCTCTTTTTGGATGTCTTAGTTATATGTCATTTAAATTTTAGAACATATAAAAATAGAGGACCAACTACCCGTCGTAACGGTGAGGAATTTCTTTTTAGAACAGAAGTATTCCTTAAGTGAGTCTAAGGTTAGAGACGAGAACTGAATTCCGTGTAAACAGTAAAATATAGTCGTTATTGGGGACTTCATTTCTGGAAGTCTGGTAGAAATTGAGAAGATTCTGAGTCCTTTCGAAAGTTTACAAACACTTTACATAGAAGTGATGATACTTATAATTTATAGGTACATAATTTTATGTAAAATCATCGAATCAAAATCAGATTCACCAGTGTTCTTTAAGATTCACGTAATTTTAAGTAATATTCATAAAAGTTCGTTTTTTATTATTGTTATGAGGACATAAAGACAAGTAGATCGTATGATACTTAACATTTTTAATGGTAACCCAGTTACTATCTCAAAAAACTTTTTTTACCTTATAGTATATTTAGTATATATTAATAAAGTTGTAGTAGTTTCATAATCCCCAAGTACACGGAATTATAACTCCGTTACCGGGTTATTTACACTCAACATTCTAAAACGTAAACGATTTTCTTCTCTTATGGATAGTTACAAACATTTGTACTTTCCACACCCATGGTATGTTTTTAATACTTTTGTACGAAAAGTGACTAGGTCCACAGGTCTATGACAAGAACAAGTCAGTGATTCAGTAAAGATTGACAAAGACTGGGGTACCTGACGTCATGCGGTCCGAAGGGACAGGAAGTTATAAAGGGTCTCAAACGAGTTTGAGTACGGGTAACTCAAGTACTGCGGTAGGTTGGTAGAGTAGGAGACAGTGGGGGAAGAGGAGAACGGGAGTTAGAAAGGGTCGTAGTCCCAGAAAAGGTCACTCAGTCGAGAAGTGTAGTCCACCGGTTTCATAACTTCGAAGTCGAAGTCGTAGTCAGGAAGGTTACTTATAAGTCTCAGCTAAAGGAAATCCTAACTGACTAAACTCGACGAACGACAGGTTTCCAGGTCTATATAATATTACCCGGTCGACTACTAGTCTCTCTATAAGAAATTTTCAATATATAAAATTTTGTATAAAATACTAATATATATATTAGTATATATAAACAAAAAGGAATCAAAAGTGTTGTCAGACATATTAGACAAACTTTTAACTCTTACCCATCTCTTCAAAGACATTTGAATTGGTTCTTGTCATATACGTGAAAGAAAACAACTGATGTGTTAGGTAAACACAAAATAAATAGAATGTCAAAACTCTCATTACTCTGATTGTGTGTACTTCAAGGACAATCACTTAGTCTGGTCTGAATTAAAATGTAACTCGGAGTATACCGATGTAACTTAGGTGTGAGATCTCAGTGGACTAGTCCACTCCTTCACTTAACCTCATTTCCACAACTTCTCTATAACTCCACAAAAAGACTTATCTGACCACCGGTTATGGTATAGACAACAACAACAAATCAGTGATTCGGTACAGACTGAGAAACGTCGAGGTACTTGACGTCGGGTGATCCCAGGAGACAGGTACCCTAAAGGGTCCGTTCTTGTGACCTCACCCAACGGTAAAGGAAGAGGTCCCCTAGAAGGACTGGGCACCTACCTAGTCTGGGTACAGAGGACGTAACTGTCCACCTAAGAAATGGCGACTCAGTGATCCCTTCGGACCTATCGTATAGATATCTGGGCAATTTATCGAATCTTTGAAGTAAAACATTGATAAGTGATTGTAGGAATTTCCGTTCTTATTCAGTAACGTAAGACTTCGTGACTATTATTAGAGAACGAACTCATTCGACTTGTTTCTTGATCCAACAGAGAATGACATTAAAAAAAGGATAACTACGACATTGTTTAGTAGTGTTTGAATCACCGAACTTTGATGTGTTTAAATAATCGAGTATGAGGACTCCTAGTCTTTAGAATTTACCCAGACGACTCGACCTTTTTTTTTTTTTCTACAGTTGTCTCGACGTAACAAAAACCTCCGAGAGTCCCTTTTAGACAAAAGGCACAGACAAGGTCACAGATATAAGGAACATAGTAACGGGGAAGGATTGTAACGAGGTTGGAGAGCAAGGTAAACAGTGGAGAGAAACAGGAATAGGGAAGAAAGAAGTGTAGAGGAAGGGGTAGAGACTGAAAAGACAGAGGGAGAAAGGGAATTTTCATGGGAATACTAATATAACTCGAGTGGGTCTATTAAGTCTTATTAGAGGGGTAGAGTTCCATGAATTAATGTAGACGTTTCAGGGAAAACGGGATATTCCATTGTATAAAAATGCAAGATCTCTAATCCTGTACCTGTAGAAACTATAACACGGTTGATATGAACGAAGGACAGAAAGAAGAGGTAAGGAAAATTTTTACCCTTAAGAGTTCACTACAAGACACCAGGAAGAGACTTGAGGTAATTTAGAAGACAATGTGATGATAAACATCACACTGCTTCAGATCTGGAGTTTGATACCTTTTTGTCTAGTCATGGTGAATCTTGAATACTTTTTATGTTTAAGAATCTGTTTTTAAATTTTTTTTTTGAGACCCCTACACCGGGTCGTTAGACACCAGGAGGTCCACAAAGTACGAATTCAAACCCTTGGGGACCAGATTGTAAAGAATATATATAATAAACCCAATCGGAAGTAATCAAATTTAGTCACAACCAGTGTAGAAAAATCAAGACCACTCGAAATGGTCGATATCGTTTCTCCGTTCGTAACCTATCCACTCATCCGGAACTCGAGAGTGGTTTTAGAATACCCTCTCGGTGAAGTATAACGTAGGTTAAAGGAAAAAAAGAGAATTTACGTACTAATATAAAAAAAGGTAAAAATCACTCTTTATTAACTATATATAATGATATATTCAAATTCTGTATGTCATACTATTAAATTAAATGTATAGGACACTTTACTAATGGTGTTGTCCAAGTCGATTGTAGGGAAAAGAGTACATCTACATTATTTTTCTTTTCTTAAAATTTTTCCCCCTTTTTACAAAAGGAACACTACTCTTGAGAATCCTCGATGAAAGAATTGTACAGATACATAGTACGCCGTTACAATCGATGTCAGTAGTACCACATGTAATGTAGGGATTATACATAGAATATTGACCTTCAAACATGAAAAAATGGTGGAAGAAGTTTAAGGGGGGAGAGAGGTTAAAGGAAAATTACTGAGAAAAAGTATCGAGTCAACCATTTCTTAGGTGGACGTTATGTCCTCTAGGGTCAAGCTAAGGACCCAACCCTTCTAGGCGACCTCTTCCCTATCCGATGGGAGAGGTCATAAGAACTCGAAGGGAACACCGAGTCGACCATTTCTTAGGTGGACGTTATACCCTCTGGACCCAAACTAGGGACCCAACCCTTCTAGGGGACCTCTTCCCTTTCCGATGGATGGGTGAGGTCATAAGACCGGACCTCTTAAGGTACCTGATTCAGGTACCCCAACGTTTCTAATCTGTTCTGACTCATTGAAAGCAAGTGAAAGGAAAAATAAAAAATGACTTCATATCAAACAAATTTTACGGTACAATCAAAGTCTATAACACTTTAGTTACAACGTACGTGTAAATTCATATAAGTTAATAAATTAAGTTAAATTATTTACCGCTTTAGTCGTTTCTAAATTAATTGTATTGGGAATAAGTTTCGTAACAAGATCCACTGGTTCTGATGAAATAAGAAAGAAAAAGATAAAATGTTTGATTTTTTATTGGAAATAACTCTACGTTAAATACATGTTATTTTACGTATATAAAATACACATGTCAAACTATTCAAAACTGTTAGGAGACGTCTTCCTTTACCGTTGGTTGAGGTCATAAGAACGGAACCTTTAAGGTACCTGTCTCCTCGGACCGGTCGATGCATTGGTAAAATAAGAACTAATGTTCTTCAAACGATAAAAAAGAGAGTTCTTCAATTTTAAAATAAGTATTTTATTATTATTATAAAATTTTTAATTCTAAATAATTCGGTATACGATATAATTCACCGATTTTAATTCCAAAATTTTTATAGAATTATAGTTACTAGAACATGTCGAAGAAAGTGAAACAAATTTTGTGTTATAAAAAATGACCTGACTTTTTTACTAACCGATCCCCGGTCTAAATACGTAAAAATAAAGAGCACCTTTTAAGTAACTGTGATTGGTAAGAGATTATCTTGACGTGGACGTCGAAAAAGGACATTCACAAATCGTCCCAACGTGTTGATCCTTTACAAACTAATACAAACTGTGACGTCTGTAATCAGAACGAAACTCGTAACGAATTCTAAGTCTTGGTTAACAACACCACTCTACGATATCTTATACTACCTACACACTTAAACCCTTGAGAATTAAAAATACTCACTAATTTATGAGATTGTACTCGAAATTCTAAATCATATAAAAGTGACATTAATACCAGAACAATATTTGATATTTAAAAGTTAACTACTTACGTCATTTCGGTATGTATATATATGTGTGTGTATATATTAACTAAGACAATAAGAAAGTTAGACAGTCTATAGTATATAAGTGATATTATGAACTTATTTGTATGAGTAAGTTCATAGATGACTTACAATTATATAACTAATAGTTGAGATGATGATTTGTTATACCTTCTATATGTTATTAATGATCCCTTTGAATTAAAAAGTTACTTGAATTATAGGTGTCACGGTCTGTGTATTAGTTTGTGTTAGGTTCACGGTTCTATTAATCCAGTCCGGTGTTTTCAAAGAACTCTTCGAGTCTCTTAATTTTCAAGTGACACTAAACCCTTCGGACCCCTCTCCAAATTATCAATACCCACAGTAAAAAGAAAAATATGTAGACACTAGTCTTTACCTTATTGTCAGTTCTACTTATTCTATTATCCTTTCCATTTTTACCCTATTTTCTCTTGTAAAATTTTTAAACCGAGGATTATAGTTGTTCATTGTTCAAAGTGAGACTGAAGAAATGTCTACAGTTCCGGTACTAAGACTTTTAGTCACCGTTTCCTTGAAGTTCAGATAACACTTAGAAGGTAAATATTTCGTGTAAATATATCAACAACAACAAGTCAACGATTCAGTACAGGTTGAGACACTTGGGTACCTGACATCGTACGGTCCGAGGAGACAGGAGGTGATATGGGACCTAAAACGAGTTTAAGTATAGGTAACTCAGTCACCGTGATTGATTGATAGAGTAGGAGACGACGGAGGAAGAGGAGAACGGGAGTAGAAAGGATCGTGGTCACAGAAAAGGTTACTCAGTAGAGAAGTGTAGTCCACCGGTTTCATAACATCGAAGTCGAAGTCATAGTCAGGAAGGTTACTTATAAGTCCTAACTAAGGGAAATCCTAACTGACCAAGCTAGAGGAAAGTCAGAGTCCCTGAGAGTGTCAAGCTTTCGTGGTTAAGAAACCGAGAGTCGAAAGAAATACCAGGTTAAGAGTGTATATATGTACTGATGACCTTTTTGGTATCGAACTGATATGCCTGGAAACAGTCGTTTCACTATAGAGATGAAAAATTATACGACAGTCCAAACAGTATCGAAAGGAAGGTTCCTCGTTCGCAGGAAAATTAAAGTACCAACGTCAATGGTAGACGTTACTAAAACCTCGGGTTCTTTTATTTTAGACAGTGACGAAAGTGAAAAAGGGGAAGATAAACGGTACTTCACTACCCTGGCCTACGGTGTCAGAATCAAAAAATTACAATTCAAAGTTCGGTCGAAAAAGTGAGAGAAGAAAGTTGGAGTAGTTCTCCGACAAATCAAGGAGAAGTGAAAGATGGTAATCTCATTATAGTAGACCTATAGACTCCAACAACTATATACGTAAAAATATCATCCTATTGTGAAATTACTTACGAAATTTTACCTAATTTCTTGATATATTTTTACTGGTTAATGATTTCTACAAGATTATCATTACTAATAATTTCTGTTCTTATATTAGTACGTTTACGGGTCTGAGTCTCCTAGTACGTGTTGGGTTCCCATGTCCTTCCCTTTCTTCGGTCTTCGTCCGTCCTGTGTCCGCTACCCTTTTCTCATCACCAGGAACGGGAAACACCTAAGTAGACATGTATAATCAATAGTCAAAGGGTCCTGAACATCGTTTGTATCCGAGTCTTGTCACCACCTTACTGTATTTACGTCTGTAGGTTCGCGATCTTCCATCCGTTTCGTTGGTTCCGTTTCGTAGGAAAATTTTCTCTTGGGTCCATTACCAAACCTCATCTCTCGTATCCCTTGTCCTACGTCTGGGACCACATCTTTTTAGTGTATTTGATTCACACTAACATAAATAAGTACATAAGTAGGGAAATTGGTTATAACTAAATCACAAGTCACCCACGGTCTATGACAAGATTCGTGACCCTCACCTCGTCATTGGTTCTGTTACAGGAAGGGGAACACTTCAAATGTATCATCAGTGAATAATAAACTCAAAAAAAAAAAATTAAGGCAAACTTTGAATTAAAATAAAAAATAAATAAAATTAACCTTCGATTAATGAAATGTTATAACATCACCAAAACGGTGTGTAACTGTACTTAAACGGTGCCACATGTACACAAGGGGTAGGACTTGGGGGAGGGTGGAGGGAGGGGTAGGGTAGGGAGTCCCAGTAGGGTCACGTGGTCGAGGCTCGTAGGACATAGTACGTAGCTTGGACCTGACCGATAAGTAAAGGGTACACTATTATATGTACAAAGTCACGGTAAGAGGGTTTGGTAGGGTGGGAGCGGGAGAGGGTGTCTCAGGTTTTCTGATAAGATATGTAGACACAGAAAAAACGACAGAGCGTATGTCCGAATACCAATGGTAGAAAGATTTAAGGTATATATACGTAATCATATGACATAACCACAAAAAGAAAGACCGAAAGAAGTGAGACATATTAGCCGAGGTCAAAGTAGGTGGAGTAATGTTGACTAAGTTTACATAAGAAAAATTACCGACTCATTATGAGGTAACACATATACATGGTGTCGAAAGAATAGGTAAACAGACGACTACCTGTAGATCCAACGAAGGTACAGGACCGATAATATTTGTCACGACGCTACTTGTAACCCCATGTGCACAGAGAAAGTTAAGACCAAAGGAGTCACACATACGGGTCGTCACCCTAAAGACCCAGCATACCTTCAAGATAAAGGTCAAAAAATTCCTTAGAGGTGTGACAAGAGGTATCACCGACATGATCAGACGTAAGGGTGGTTGTCACATTTTCCCAAGGGAAAAGAGGTGTGGGAGAGGTCGTAAATAACGAACATCTGAAAACCTATCGTCGGTAAGACTGACCGCACTTTACCATGGAGTAACACCAAAACTAAACGTAAAGAGACTATTACTCACTACAACCAGTAGAAAAGTACACAAACAATCGGTAGACATACATAAGAACCCTCTTTACAGACAAATCAAGAAACCGGGTAAAAAACTAACCCAGTAAATAAAAGGACCTTAACTCGATATCCTCAACGATCATATAAAAACTCTAATCAAGAAACAGGCAACGAAGTAAACGATAATAAAAAAGGGTAAGACTTCCGACAGAAAAGTGGAACGAATATCAAAGGAAACAACACGTTTTCGAAAATTAAAATTAATCCAGGGTAAACAAATAAAAACGAAAATAAAGGTTATAAGACCCTCCACCCAGTATCTCCTAGGACGACACTAAATACAGCCTCTCACAAAACGGACAAAAGGAGATCCTCAAAATAACTTTGAATTAAAATTTCTATTACCTTAAGTCCTGGGTTTGGATACTTAAGATAAGGTTGTCTCAATGTCAAAGTACGTACCTATAAGTGTAGAAAACTTTCGAACTTTGGTGAGTAGGTAGTCCCCCGGTCCTTCATGTATGGATAGTATACTGGTCTTTCATCTTTTTCGGTCTTTATCAAGAACTGGTCGTAATTTATATTAGTAAGTCTTATCCGTAATTCCTATTGGTAACAATTGGCGTATTGTTGGTAACAAGTGGTAGTGATTTCTATTGGCAAAAACCGGTCGTAGATCCTATTGTATTTCTATTCGAAATGTAACTGGTGGTAATTTCCATTGAATGGCAACTGGCCACATAAGTCTTTTTCGTAATACAATTAGTTGCAATCCTGTTGGTAATGCTTAGTCGTAATTACTATTGGTGATTCCTGTTTGCAATGGAACTGGTCACAATTCCTGTTGTTGAATCTTATTGGTATGTCCTAGAGAGGAAGTCCGGTCCGATGAGTCTAGAACCTAAACATCAGAGGTACATCAGGTAGGACTGGTCAGTTGGAGGAGTAGAAACGATATAAAACTTGATGTTTAACAAGAGAAAACATAGAGGTACAACAACAAGTCAATAAGTCAGAACAGACTGAGAAACGCTGGAGTACCTGACGTCGTGTGGTCCGAGGAGACAGGAAGTGATAGAGACAGTACTCAAGTCAAGGTGGTGTCATTACGTACATGGAATGACTCTCCTCCCCGTGACTGAACGAAACCTTAGGGATCATACACCGTACCGTATACGAGTTCTTTGCAAACACTTTAATTAAACTTAAACACGATAAGGAATTTTCTCGGGATTTCAGGACCTCGTTGAGGAGTGTCGGTTGAAAGTTTGGTGAGGTAGAAGGGATTTGATTAAGGAAGTTGTCCACTGCGAAGAGACGGGACTGGTGTCACAGAGGTTTATGGGTCCGACTACTTGACAAGGGTGATGTAAGGAAACTCAGGCACAAACTGTCTTCATTTGTGTCGCTACGGAGACGGTTGTCCATCCGTACTTAGATGAGTAACTTAATTCGGAGACGATAGTTATGCTCCCTCTGACTGAGGTTTGTCGTAGTCTTCGTGGGTAGAATACCACTTGATGTTAGGACCTTTGCACAAGTAGCATTTATGATTACTAAGCGACGGAAAGGTACAGTCTATTATAAAGGAATGTTTACTATAATGTCGTCTTGGGACCTCTTCCTACGTGTCACCTCCTGGGTATCATTAAAGTCCAAGACGGAGACCAAACACGCGAGAGGGGAAGAGACGTAGAGAGAGGGGAAGAGACGTAGAGAGAGAGGGGACGATGGGGACGGAGAGGGAGAAAGAGGTTGAGAGAGAAACAAACAGAGAGAAAGAGACCCGTATACACAAAGGAAGAGGGGTGGGGGTGGGGTGAAAGAGAGAAAGACAGGGAGTGGGAGACACACACACACACACACACACACACAAACACACACACACATACAGAGGTGTTGGGGGTGAGGAGTTACGGAGTAATTGACCTATTGATATACTTATGGTGATATTCCTATATACTATAGGAAGTAGAGACGGATCTATTGTCTCATTTTTGGTCCCTTTAACGAGAGTTACCTTGTTTTGAGTAAATAGTGGTTATTTGTCGTCTACGACCACGAACTATTGTTACGACAAGGAGTCGTGTAACTTTATAAGTACGTTCCGACACGATTATAGTCTCGGGTAACGCGATTTTTACGAACTATTTGTCTTCACCCCTATATCCAACTTTCCCTACAATTTACTCGTTTCTACTTTAGAAAATTTTAGCCTCTTTATTTCCGTCCATAGAGTAGAGACTCTGTGATCATCACCACAAGAGGAACCTAATCTGTCAATAATTCGTAGACATCGGTGTGTTTCCTTTTAGTCTGATTCTCTATTTAAATCTACCAGATTTACCAGGCTAAGGGGAGGTCGATATAAGGGATGTTAACTTTAGGGAAAATATAAATTGTCCCTTAAGGTCCGTACATTAGGTTGTCTTATTTAATTACTTGTAACTTAAGTACAAGTATACTATCGCTAAGATATAATGATACTCAAGTACAAATATGGATAGGGTTATCCTACAGGAAAACTCTAAAAAAGGGGTTTCGTTAGATTTTAGAGAAGAAAGTAAAAATAAAAACACTGGTCTTTTACCGGGGACGTCAGGAGTCGGTATCGTTCCTATATTAGCTTTATCCTACAGAGACATCTCATGACTTGTTAGGAAGTCCGTCACTTGTGTATGGACACCGGGTTGGACAGTGGTGTACAGGAAAACAGGGGGTCGTATAAATAAAAGAAGGTCGTCGTAGTGTCCGGAGGAGAACCTTTGACGAAATAGGGAGGGACGTTTACATCGAGAACGTCCCGGTGGTACAAAAACACAGTGGGACAAGGACTTTGCTGTCAACTGACCAATTCTTTTTCACCGGTGACTTGGGTTTGGCTCCGTCACGTTCAAGAAGGAGAACGGAAAAGATCAAAGTGGCTCATGTCTCGAGGGTCAAACCATCACTTTTGACATCTTGTCTTACGATTCTTGTTAATCGTTGACGTAAGAGACTGAGTAACTCGTTTGGACATATGCCGTCCTTTCCGTTTCGGTTGTCCGTCTCTATTTCCTACTTTTTATTAAACTTATCACAAACATCATCCGTAACAGCCGTAGGGTGGGCATAGGGAGACTCTGAGGAAAAAATAAATAAATAAACCGACGTTTACTAAGCCCAGACTCAACGCCGTTTACCCTAGGAACTAGAAACAACGGCGTCCGTCTTAGAGAAAAAAACGTCAACTCCGTACACCCCAGATCAAGGGACTGACCCCTATTTTGAGACCAGGGGACATAACCCTCGAGTACTCAGAATCGGTAACCCGGTGGTTCCTTCATGGAGAGACTCTGGAGGAAATTAGTAAAGACACATGGGAAAGGGGTTGACGCACGTAAACAAAGATTATCAGATATTACACTAAGACAATCCGGTTATCGAAAACCCAATGGCCTTGAAGAGACACGTAACCGTAAATTACCAAGTGTGGACACTAATAAAATTCAGTGACAGAAAAACGATTACCTCGAAAAAAGGGGACTGTACATATCGGTCTTCACAGACTCAACCATAAAGGGGTCCCATCCCCAACCCTCGAATTAGTTACCGACTAACCACGTCCGCATACCCCTGGTTCGAGGGAACGACGGTCCACCTCGTTTGAGTCAATATTAAATACGAAACCTCGTGGGACGTGCTAGTCCGACTTCGACCTTAACGTGCGACAACCACACCTCATCGTATAAACAAACCGAAGGAGAAGGGACAGGACGAAGAGTGTGAGGGAACGACCAAAGAGGTTTCTCGTACTCTTCTTCTTTACTTCTGTCGTAAGTCTACTCAGTGATCGGGGTCAATAGGGGCTCTGATAAGTCATATGGAGACTTAAAACCAAAGTTTCTACGGGTCACGGGAAAGTTAGGCCGAAGGAGAAGTATTTGAGGAAGTTTATCTCCAAGACAGTAAACGTTAGTTTTCTCTGGACTAATTGAGTTGTTGACTCTGTTGATCAAATATCTAATATCACATCACAATCAACGAAGTCAACACAGGTTGAGAAACTCTAGGGTGTCTGACATCGGGCGGTCCGAGGAGACAGGTACACTAAGAGGTCCGTTCTTATGACCTCACCTAACGGTAAGGGAAGAGGTCTCCTAGAAGGATTGGTTCCCTAGTTTGGTCCCAGAGGACGTAACGTCCGTCTAAAAAAAAAAATGGTAAACTCGATGTCCCTTCTGGATACCACACTTGGTTTACTAACACAATATCCTATACAATTATTCTTGTCAAATACACGAACTGATTTGTTTACTAAATCGTTCAGAAATATAAAATCTCTACTTTGAGACACTTTTACTCGTTTAGTTGAAAAAGTAACATTTTTTACGTCTTTATTGATTTAATTTTAATAGTTTAGTTATTTATCATAAATCATTTTCAAATAACACACATATTCTTCTCAATCACTTGAACCCTCGGAGGTCTTTATTTTTGACTATACTTTGAGTCCCAGTACTTCAATGTCCTATAGAATATTTCACTTTTATTCGTTCAATAAATTGAAAATGTCACTAAACTAATAACGTCACTTCCAAAGGTTCACCGTTCCCCTAACCAATTTTCAGTACTAGAACATGGTAAAAATCCTTCCACCGAATTCAAAGGAAATACTAACAGTCTCCGTAAATGTTCTTTATTGGATTCAATTCGAAGTAAATACAAGTACTTTATTCGATCTAAATCGAAACGAATGTACCGATTTCACCAAAACAGACGAGTTCCTTAAGAGTGCAGGTCAGAGGTAAAATATAAATTAAAATTGTTATAGATCTATAACAATGTAAATGGTAAATTGTCGGAAACTCTATCACGTCATCTCTGTTCAACCAAGACAACTAAGTACATCAAAATGTCTTTGACCACATCGTCTTATGACTCGTCCTATAATTATTGTAAAGGTTAGAATAATACTAATATCTGTTGTACACTAAACGCTACTTAAAATTTCCGGGTCCTCTTCAAATGACTACGATTAATATTCTTTGTAAAACTGTCGATGGTAGACCTCGTTCCGAATTCACTTATATTCGACGATTTTTACTCAAATTATACTATTGGTCAAATAACCCGTCCAATGTCTTTATAGAGAGAAGATTGATGAGTAGTCCCTAACTCTAGTAAACGAGTTTTGAAAAGATTTAAAGGGAGGGTCAAACTTTCTTCCTTCGTGTTGGTTGTTTTAGGGTCTGAATTTAATCAATATCTAAACCCTGATTAACCACGGACTAATTTCGATAAGTTGGTACTAGTACAACATTTCATCTTCGTTTTTACCCCGGGACCGTCCTTTCGGGTATTAATGATTCTGTTTCTTTGGCGTTAGAGTCACGATTTAATTTTTACCTTCACAAACTGTGAAAGAACTCTTTCCTCCAAGGTATTCTGACAGAAAATGAACATATTTATTAGACACTCTATCAACAACTTATACTTTAAATTATGACCTTTTCTACCGAACACGTTGTAAGAGAACATTAACAATTGGTAATTAATTAGGTGCTTGAAGTTTTATTAATTGTAGTATCTATGTTACGGTCAAGTGTTTGACTTCGATATAAAATCACTTAAAGTCCATACGACTAAGATAAAAGATGTGTCAAATGTTGTCTTTACCTCACCCCCACACCCCTCACACCAGTAGAAAGGTTACACAAAACAAGTCTTTATTGAGAGGATTAGTTCGTCTGACTTCCATAATTCCGTTACGGAAGATATCCAAAGTAAACGTTTACTTCATGTGAGTACATTTCTGAACAGAGGTAAGAAGTATAACAAAAGTGTTTATAAAGTGTTCTTTCCTTTTGTGGAAGTCAAAAGGAAACAGGTTCATGACATTGACCTACTCTACCCTTTTCCCTCCGAGCTCGTGTGGAGTCGTAAGGACTTCCTCATTTTTAAGAGGTCGTTTCTTAAAAAGACCATGACTACGTAAAGTTAGGAAACCTAACACTAAAACAAATATTAGATCCGACGATAGGACCAGTAAGTAACTAAGTAAGTAGGAAATTAGTTGTAAACCAGTGGGCATCGTCCATGACCCTTACGGTATTATCGATTCTGTCCCGAGGGAGGGAAGATTTCAGAGGTGTCCGGTTGTACCCACTGTCTACTGTACATTCGCGGTGGTTATACTACACTATTTACAATTTTTGTCTGAATCTACTGTCTAGAAACTTGTGGAATCAACCTTCCTTTCCCTTTCCTCTACCAACCTCTGTCATCCGGGGATCCTTACCTTTTGAATCTGTGAACGGTAAACTTAAAACAGGATTTACTTCTCGTCTTAAAAAGGTTCATGTTTCCTTCGTACTTGAAAACGTCCAGACCGCTTGGAATACTCGTTTCGGTATTTTCACACCTCCGTGTCATCCACCTCTGACTCTTTAAAGACTTATCCAAATAGGTTCTAATGTTTCTGCGTTTGAGGGACAAAGACCGATCAGTTGTATCCCTCTCGTTTTATCCTGGTCGTACAAACGTTCGATTTGATTTATACAAAAAACACGGGGGTACTACGTGGGGTTATCTTATCAGACTACTAGTCCTTTCAAGAGGACAGTGTCTCTTCCTGGATCTTACGTAAGTCTCTTGGATCTCGTTCAAGTCAGGATGACAACTAACCGTCACACCACCCCTCTTATCGAACATATGGAAAACCGTGAACCCGATGTGAGATATATACACTCTGAAAACTCGAATCTTTATCTGTGGTAGCCAATCATTCATATCCATCTATCCAAATTAACGAGTAACGAGAACGCTCCGGTACCTGACTTGGGACAGTCCGAGGAGACAAGTACCCTAAAGGGTCCGTTCTCGTGACCTCACCCAACGGTAAAGGAAGAGGTCCCCTAGAAGGACTGGATCCCTAGCTTTCACCTAGAAGATGTAACGTCTCTCTGAGAAATGACTGACTCGAGCATTATATCTCCGTATTTTCGTCAGAACCAGACCTGATTAATTCACCGGTCTGTTACTTCTGGAGTAACCCATTTTAAAAAGTCATAGATATTGACCTACCCTACCATTTTCCTTCCGAACTCGTATGGAGTCGTAAGGGTTTCCTCATTTTGAAGAGGTCGTTTCGACATTTTCGTTCTGTTTTTGTCATTGGGAGTTTCAAATCTTTAACGACGGATGAGAAGAGATACAAATATAAGATTTAGGAGATAGACTTTATTCACGACCCCTAGATTACATGTTACATTAATTATATTAATTGTGACGATATGTAATATATACTTTCAACAACTCTCTCATTTAGGTTTCTCAAGAGTAACGTTCCCTTTTTTAATAAGAAAAGAAAATAACACCATTAGTAAAGTACTACGTGTATTCAGTTTAGAAATACAACATGTGAATACTTTGACCTTCTTTTTCTAAGAGTCACGGACTTTTGTAGAAATTTTTAGGTTGATTCTCATTAATCCCCCGAGGATGTCCACTTTGTGAAGGTTAAAATTGGAACCAAGAGTTCTCTTGTACGATCTTAGATGACCTTTGGTGTCCTATTTTGTCCATGTAGGAGGTCTTACAGTTAGAAACAATTACTTTTTTTGGATTCTATAATTACTTACATTATGCCTAAACATCCATCTTAAGTGAGTTGTAAAATACGACTTTGTTTTCTGAAGCTTCTTCGAAACCTAAAGGACACCCATGGGAACATAAAAAAGACGGTAATTCCCTTATAATCACTTCTTTAAACTCTCCGGATCTCCTCTGGGCCAAGCTAGGGACACAGTCCTTCTAGGGGACCTCTTCCTTTACCGTTGGGCGAGGTCATAAGAACAGACCTCTTAGGACACTTGTCTCATCGGACCGTCCGAGGTCAGGTATCCCAGTGTTTCACAGTCTGTGTTGATTCGCTGATTGTGAAGGAAATAAATTAGGATTGCTTACACACTACAAAGGATAAAATGTGAACTTCTCCAATACCGAACGTCTCGAATAACTAAACGGGTTTTACAAGATTGAGGGAATGAACCTTCTAAAGGTGACTACAAATTTAGAGTCTAACTTGTCTTTACTTATATTCCGTTCGTCTATTCCTGGTTGGAATTGAAGAATCACAAATCGTAGTACACATATATGTATACACACACACACACACACACATAGTGACTGTAAAATTTGAGAGTAGAATAAGGTGACAAAGACGGATTTGTTATTTTTATTTTTGTAAATTCACAAGGTATACATGACGTTTGATTTTTGAAAGTTTAGAGTATAACTTGGAAAGGCACAAATTTTAAATAGAATTGGAAACTCAACAGAGACCTTTTCGTCGTGAATTGACGACGGTAATCCCTACGGTTAAGAAGTACGTAATTAAAATGAATCCCTCTAATTCACAACTCGGGTTCGTACGTGTTGACCGTGTTCAGGTGGATTAAATTCCTTCCGAAGTCCTCACTAACTGTATTATTCTGTTTAAGAGGTTCCTTGATCCCCGCTGTCTGTCTTCTACCTTCTTGAGGAGATTTCCTTGAATAATAGAACTCTAGACCCTGCAAAAAGTAGAAAAATTGGGTCTGTGTACCGTTGTGGTAACTATACTTTGCAACAAAAAGTGTTTCTCGAGATATAACAACTGAGTCTTCGAAGGAGCCCTTACATAATCTCTATCTCAGAAAACCGGAAGTCATAGTCAGCCCTTCACGAGACACGAGTCAGTACAGGTTGAGAAACGTTGGGGCACCTGACGTCGGGCGGTCCGAGGAGACAGGTACCCTAAAAAGTCCGTTTTTGTGACCTAACCCAACGGTAAGGGAAGAGGTCCCCTAGAAGGACTGGGTCCCTAGCTTGGGTCCAGAGGACGTAACGTCCGTCCAAGGAACGACGACTCAGTAGTCCCTTCGACACGTCGTAGTAATGGTGGGTTTTATAGATTTTCCGACCTTTAGGTTTTTGATGTAAATGGTTAGGGGTAACTGTGAGTATAAGGTCCACACTATGTCCAAGACGGTTGATCCACATGAGTCTCCTCTATACCTTTCGCTCTCCCTTTATCGTCGGTAAGAAAAGAGGCAATAAACTTGAATCTTTATACCGAGTCATCACACTACCACCGACCTACGGTACCAGTGATCTCACCAAAGGACCCGAAGGGAGCACCGAGTCTACCATTTCTTAGACGGACGTCGCGTCCTCTGGACCCAAACTAGTAACCCAATTCTTCTAGGGGACCTCCTCCCGTATCGTTGGGTGAGGTCATAAGAACGGACCTCTTAGGGGTAATGTCTCCTCGGACCGACTGACCCGAGATCAGGTACCTCAACGTTTCTCTGTCTGTGTTGACTTGTTGATTCCTGTCGTGTATCATCAAAGGACCAGGGACGTAACGTTAGCGTAACCTTATTTTAGAACGTCAGTCGGATCTCCCCCGGAGAACTAAAACTACCATTTCACAGACAGATGTTACACCCTCTAGGTCCAAGTTAGGGACCCAACCCTTCTAGGGGACCTCTTCCTTTACCGTCGGGTGAGGTCATGAGAACGGACCTTTTAGGGTACCTACCTCCTCGGACCACCCGATGTCAGGTACCCCAGCGATTCTCAGCCTGTGCTGACTCGCTGAGGTGTGTGTGTGTTGGGAAGATTATCAAGAGAAACAATAACAACAAGTCAGTGACTCAGTACAGGCTGAGAAACATTGGGGTACCTGACATCGTACGGTCCGAAGAGACAGGAAGTGATAGAGGGAGTCAGTCGAGTCAGCGAGTCAGCACAGGCTGAGACGCTGGTGTACTTAACGTCGTGCGGTCCGGAGGGACAGGTAGTGGTTGAGGGTCTCAAGTGAGTCTGAGTGGAAGTAGCTCAGTCACTACGGTAGGTCGGTAGAGTAGGAGACAGCAGAGGAAGAGGAGGACGGGTGTTTGGGAGGGTCGTAGTGTCAGAAAAGGTTACTCAGTTAAGAAGCGTACTCCACCTGTTTCATGACCTCAAAGTCGAAGTCGTAGTAAGGGAGGTTTCTTTAGGGTCCCGACTAGAGGAAATCTTACCTGACCAACCTAGAGGAACGTCAGGTTCCCTGCGAGTTCTCAGAAGAGGTTGTGGTGTCAAGTTTTCGTAGTTAAGAAGCCGTGAGTCGAAAGAAGTGTCAGGTTGAGAGTGTAGGCATGTACTGGTAACCTTTTTGGTATCGGAACTGATCTACCTGGAAACAACCGAAAACTTATACGATAGATCCAACCAGTATTGAAACGAAGGTTCCTCATTCACAGAAAATTAAAGTACCAACGTCAGTGGTAGAGGTCACTAAAACCTCGGGGGTTTTTATTTCAGACTGTGACAAAGGTGACAAAGGGGTAGATAAACGGCACTTCATTACCCTGGTCTACGGTACTAGAAGCAAAAGACTTACAACTCGAAATTCGGTTGAAAAAGTGAGAGGAGAAAGTGAAAGTAATTCTCCGAAAAATCGAGGAGAAGTGAAAGACGGTATTCCCACCACAGTAGACGTATAGACTCCAATAACTATAAAGAGGGCCGTTAGAACTAAGGTCGAACACGAAGAAGGTCGGGTCGTAAAGAGTACTACATGAGACGTATCTTCAATTTATTCGTCCCACTGTTATATGTCGGAACTGCATGAGGAAAAGGATAAACCTTGGTCAGACAACAAGGTACAGGTCAAGATTGACAACGAAGGACTGGACGTATGTCTAAAGAGTTCTCCGTCCAGTCTACCAGACCATAAGGGTAGAGAGAGTCTTAAAAAGTGTCAAATAACACTAGGTGTGTCAGTTTCCGAAACCGTATCAGTTATTTCGTCAAACGAGTTTGAGGACCGGTAACTCAGCCACTACGGTAGGTTGGTAGAGTAGGAGACAGCAGGGGAAGAGGAGGACGGAAGTTAGAAAGGGTCGTAGTCCCAGAAAAGGTTACTCAGTCGAGAAACGCAGTCCACCGAAGTCGTAGTCAGGAAGGTTACTTATAAGTTCTAACTAAAGGAAATTCTAACTGACCAAAATAGAGGAACGACAGATTCCCTAAGAGTTCTCAGAAGATGTCTTGGTGTTGAGCTTTCGTAGTTAAGAAACCACGAGTCGGATAAAATACCAGGTCGAGAGTGTAGGTATTTACTGATGACCTTTTTGGTGTCGAAACTGATAAGCCTGGACACATCTGTTTCATTACAGAGATGAAAAATTATGTGATAGATCCAAACAATAACAAAAAGAAAGTTCCTCTTTCACAGAAAATTAAAGTACCGAGGTCAGTGGTAGACGTCACTGAAACCTCGGGGGGTTTTATTTCAGAGAGTGACAAAGGTAAAAAAGGGGTAGATAAACGGTACTTTACTACTCTGACCTACGGCAAAAGAATCAAAGAACTTACAACTCAAAATTCGGTCGAAAAAGTGAGGGGGTATAGTGGAAGTAGTTCTCCGAGAAATTAAGGAGAAGCGAAAGATGGTATTTCCACCACAGTAGACGTATAGACTCCAATAACTATAAAGAGGGGTGTTAGAACTAAGGTCTAACACGAAATAGGTCGGACCTTAAAGAGTACTACATGAGATGTCTATTCAATTTATTCGTTCCACTGTTATGTGTCGGAACTGTACAAGGAAAGGGTTAAAACTTGGTCAGGTAAAAAGGTACGGGACAAGATTGACGACGAAGAACTGGACGTATGTCCAAAGAGTCCTCCGTCCAGTCCACCAGACCATAAGGGTAGAGAAATTCTTAAAAGGTCAAACAACACTAGGTGTGTCAGTTTCCGAAATCGTATCAGTTACTTCATCTTCATCTACAAAAAGACCTTAAGAGATCGAAAAAGATACTAGGTTTTCTACAACCATTAAACTAGAGACCAAGGAGACGGAAAAGATTTAGGTCGAACGTGTAGACCTTCAAGAGCCAAGTACATGATAACTTCGGATCGAACTTCCTAAAACTCGTAATGAAACGAACGTACATTTTACTTACGTTAACACGTCATCAAACTTGTAAGAAACCGTAACGGGAACAAACCCTAACCTTACTTTTGACTGGTTATCAAGAGATTCGTCGATTAAGAAACATAATTTAAAGAAAGACGGATTTTGAGGATTTCCCCTAAGAAGATTCCTTGTACTTCTAACAGTATAGACATTAGGGTCACACTCAACAACAATCGTTTTCACTCTAAAATTTCCGGTTTGTGTCCCTAGACTTCAACCTCGACTTCAATACCTCTATCTACCCACACGAAAGACATAAAAGATACCAAAACAATCCTTTTCTACTACGTCCCGAAAACATACTACCAACATTTTATGGAGAAAGGTCACAACCTATAAAGGGTAACAGTATTATATGTATAGACAAAAGATCTCCACTGATGAACATTATCACCAACTTAAGTCAACATAGAGTCTCGTTTAAGAGTTGAGACTGAGATGTAACCTTGGTGAGTCACCGGAATGTTTTACTATACGTGACCCGAGGTGAAGGTGTCTAAGACTATATAAACCAAAACTACCTTTTGTCTGTTATCAAAAACATTTTTGGAAAGGTCATACAGATTTTCCGTAAGCCCCGATTACTATTGACCTGATCCGGTTTGGTATCGTGATCTCAACTCATACGACGACGACGACGATTCAGTGAAACTAATTTCGGGTTATCTCTCCGTACATTTTACGAGATCACTGATGATGAGTAGTTTAAAGTTTATTCCCACAGTCGTCACTCCGGACCTAAACAGATACCTAATAACCCTCGCTTACTGAATCCGACCTGAAACTTGTTACTAACCCCAAACGTGTCCACTTTCCCTTCCTTCCCCTTTAGGTCCGTCGCCTTTATCGGCCCCATTTCCCCGTTTCGTCTATACTTGTACAATGTCACCTATACTCCATACCCGTCAATTTTTAGATGGACCGTTCTTCCCTCATACTTCCAACCTTCTTGTCCTTCCTCTGTCTAAATCTTTTCTAGTTCACCCAGTCTAATGTCTCCGGGAGTTTTCGGTCCTTTTCCTCGAAATTGACTCTCGTGGTACGTCAACCCAAAGGGCTGTCGAGTCAACCATTTCTTAGACGGACGTTACGTCCTCTGGGGCCAAGCTAAGGACTCAGTCCTTCTAGACGACCTCTTCCCTATTCGATGGGTGAGGTCATAAGAACCCGAAGGGACCACCGAGTCGACCATTTCTTAGACGGGTGTTACGCCCTCTGGTTCCAAGCTAGGACCCCAACCCAGAGGACATGACGTCCGTCTAAGAAATGACTGATTCGATACTTCCTTCGGGGATTTACGTTGAGGGAAGGTCAGAAGGGATCCTCGTGAAGGAATTATATAGTACTCATCTCCTTAGGAACGGAGGAACCTCAGAAAGGATCTCTTGGGTTAGATTCCGTCGTGTCAGGGTAAACATCTCACGAGAATGTGTTCGGTACAACTGTTAGGAGCAACACCCGAAAACAACAGGAGTGAAGGTGTAGTCTAAAAATTACCTATTTTTTGGTTCATGGTCTTATTTCGACTCTAAAACTGAACCCTCAAACAAGATGTTCAGTTTTATCGACGAGAGATAAAAATAGTTTAGACTTCAATACTTAGTCGTGTAGTTTAAGTTCTGGATCTAGACTATAATAACCTATGTCTTTCCTGATAAATTTTATAGTTTCGAATCGTTTCTGAGAAAAGGTAAGAATAATAAGGGTTGCAAGTATGTTTAATAAACGGAATACGAAGTTTTGGTTCACATAACGACATTTTCGAGTCAGAATTTAATCTTCAAACCCTAATTGTTCATGATGACATATATTTTATCTATTGGTTGTTATTGGATGATATATCGTGTCTCTTGATATGATTTATAAAACATTATTGGATATTTTCTTAGACTTTTTTATCTATATACGTATACATATTGAGTTAAACGACATGTAGACTTTGAATGTCTTGTAACATTTAGTTGATATGAAGTTAATTTTTATCTTTAGAGTCTTAGAACTGGTGTCATAAGATAAGTATTTAAAAAAAACGTTTAAATTCACTGAGTAGTGGGTCAAAATATACCGTAAGATTATTTTAGAGAGTACAAGAAGTTAGACGGTGGTTTTGTATCACGTTTATTAGAAGACAATGTGACCTTTTTTAAGACAAGTATAAAATAAAGTACGACGACGACGATTCAGCGAAGTCAGCACAAGCTGAGACACGCTGGGGTATCTACCGTCGGGCGGTCCGAGGAGACAGAGACCTTAAGAGGTCCGTTCTTATGACCTCACCCAACGGTAAAGGGAGAGGTTACGTACTTTCACTTTTCGCTTTGACTTCAGAGAGTCAGCACGGGTTGAGAATCGCTGGGGTACCTGACGTCGGATGGTCCGAGGAGGCAGGTACCCTAAAAGATCCGTTCTCATGACCTCACCCCACGGTAACGGAAGAGGCTAAAAGAAAGTATCAGTGTACGTTCGCACGTGTACACGTGTGTGAAGTGTCAGAAGAGATTTGTCTTTATCGAAGTACTTACTACACTATGAAGTGTAGCATCATGGATCGAATCACGGACTGTACATTATCCGTACATTCTTCTTCGTGTAAAAAACTTGAATTTAGTAATCGTTGTGTTAAAAAAGAGGTACGTAGGGTAAACGGTAATATTTCGGTCACTAAATCCCGTTCCTTTTATAGCGAAATAAATCCTCCTCAGACCTTACGTAACCCTTAAGGAGAATCTATCTTTCTTACTCAGGAGAGGAAGGTAGAACCCCCTATATCTCTTCTTCTTCCTTTTCTCCTTCCTTTCGTACTCTTCCACACGGAACCGAAGGAACGAGACCCAACTTAGGACGTCACCTCTCCAGGCCATGTAGTAGAATCTTTCTTCAACTTTCTACTCACCAAACCCCACACACACTAGGATTAACCCTTGAGGACTCTACTGTCCGTACATTCCTCCCTGTTGTAAGACCTTTCACCAGGACAACACTGAGAGAATACCCAGGGGGTTGAAAGGTATGCACCTTACCTAGACTTGCAAAAGTGTCCGAGGTCCCTTCTTGGTTTCCCTTCGAACTCTTAGATGACCCCTTGAAAGGTCCTTCCCAGAGACACCTCCTCTTCCCTCGTTATATCACTTCCGGTAACTCCCTCACCTACTTGTTTTCTCACTCACTTTGGAACTTCCCAAAGTTTTCGGTTTCTTTGAGTTTCACCCCGGGTCTTTCGTTCTTCTCTACCAATGGACCTTGCTCTTCTGTCTAGTGTTCTACATGTTCGGTACCTAAACTCGGTACGTACACTTTCCGTCGGTCGAGGTCTTCACATCGTTTGTGTTGGAGTGTCATTATGGGTAGACCTTTGGTCTCATCGGGATGTTTTCTTTACCCGGGGTCGGCGAGGATTGTGATCTTCCCGGTGTTCGAAGGGGTAGGTTGGTGTAGATCCCCTTTCCCCCTTGTCCTTTCGTCGGAATTCCCCCTCCACTTTAAATTTAACTGACGTAGAAGATATTATGTCTGACTTAATATATTTGTCCTAATAAATCTCGTCTTCTCTCTTTTTAGACAATTGAAAAAAGAGAACACAGTCAATAGAGACCGGTACGTATTAAAGGATAATGACGACATTATTTAATAGTGTCCGAATGACCGAATTTGTTACGTTTAAATAATAGAATGTCAAGACCACTAACATCCAGAACTGTGTCCAGAGGGACCCGATTTTATCTCCACAGTCGTCTCGACGTAAGGAAAGACCTCTAAGATCCTCTCTTTGGCAAAGGAACGGAAAAGATCTAAGATCTCCAGTAGACATCAAAAACCGAGTGCTAGGGGAAGGAGGTAGAAGGTTTGGTCGTAAAGACTGGTAAGAGGGTGTCGGTACAGAGGGTAATGACACCTCCCGAAGGGTCCACGACGATCACCATTTCTTGGGTGGACGGTTAGGTCCTCTACGTTCTCTACGTCTAGGCTAGGGACTTAGTCCTTGTCGGGGACCTCTTCCTTTACTGTTGGATGAGGTCATACGAACGGACCTTTTAGAGTACCTTTCTCCTCGGACCACCGGAGGTACCCCAGCGTCTCAGTCTGTGTTAACTCACTGACTCGTGTACCCGGGGAAACCCCGGGTGACTCTACTAGGTCTTAACGGAGGGGTAGAGTTCTGGGAAGTGTAGTAGTATTGACGTTTCAGAGGAAACGGAACGTTCCATTGTAAGTGTCCAAGAGACCTAATCCCACAGTTGTAGAAACACTAAAAAAATTTAAAAGTAACCTCATATCAACTAAATGTCACAACATAATCAAATTCCACATGTCGTTTCACTTAGTCGATATGTATATGTATATAGATGAGAAAAATTCTAAGAAAAGGGTATATCCATTAATGTCTCACAATTCAAGGGACATGATATGTCATCCAGGAATAATCAATAGATAAATATACATCATCATACATATACAGTTAGAGTGAGGGGGTTAAATAGGGAGGGGAGGAGAATGGGGAGGGGTCATTGGCATTCAAACAAGATGTAGACACTGTGATAAAAACAAAACATTCGAGTAAACATAGTAAAAAATTCACTTTCACAATCAACGAGTCAGCACAGGTTGAGAAACACTGGGGTACGGATGATCTGAGGAGACAGGCACCTTAAGAGGTCCGTTCTTATGACGTCATCTATCGACAAGGGAAGAGGTCCCCTAGAAGGGTTGGGTCCCTAACTTGGGTCCAGAGGACGTAACGTCCGTCTAAGAAATGGTTGACTTGGTGGTCCCTTAGGGTATCTAAGGTGTATATTCGTTATAGTATACCATAAATGGAAAGAGACAGACTGAATGAAGTAAATCATACTGTTAGAAGTCCAGGTAGGTACAACGACGTTTACCGTAATAAAACAAGAAAAATAGTGACTCATTATAAAGTAACATATATACATGAAGTAGAAGAAATACGTGAGTAGACAATTACCTGTAAACCCAATGAAGGTACAGAATCGTTAAGATTTATCACGACGATACTTGTGACCCCACTATATAGAAAGGTTTAATCTCAAATGATCACACAGTTGTAGAAACCCACCGGTAATAAGGTGGACCGTATCCGGTACTACTACACCTCTATAGTCTCCCGTCCCTCTTTGTGAGTTCTGAGGACTTCCCGGGGAGAACCGAGTCTTACTCGTAGGACCGTGAAGGTCGAGTAAGACAATCGGACCCGGTCTCAGTTTCATCCTCCGTGATCTCTCAACGTACCGGTTCCCGGAAGTAAGTCCCGTACCTCTTCTTTCAGTAAAGACGGTAGATGAGTAGAGGGTGGGAGCGGGTATCGTGAGAGACGATCACTCGGTTACCATCCACGACCTTTGGTCGAGGGTTGTGATGTATGAACGTGTAATGATTCGACTTCGACAGTACATTACATGTCTCTATATTATTTACAATCAGTTCCTCTTAACTTAAATTAAGATGGTACTTGTCCTACCAATATTGTACTCGGAGAATTTCGACTTCTTTTATATTACACTTACTCTTACTATCTCGACTTAGTAGAAACAAATAAACCGGTGAAAACAATTTCACCAGTACAAAAGACGAATTGACAGTAGTATTAAAACACCGAAGGTCAGTCCAAAAGGGGTAAATATTCACATCGTAAAGGATGTGTAGGTACTTAATTTTTTACGATCTTAGACGGATCCGTTTAGGACTTAAACCTCCTTTTTTTCTGTTTTATTTTATGATTGTCTCTTTATCTACAATTGATAAGCCTTTTATCACTTTTAGGTTCGTGAAAAATTTTGATATATAGAATTAGTACAAAACTAGCTAAAAAGAATAAAGTATCGTCTCGACGAAATATACTCGTTAAATAAGTAAACACTTTCTTTTGAATTATAATTTCAAAACATTGTTCCTTTGAAAAATTCTCATATTAAAAGGACTTTATATAATTAAAACTTGTTACTCGGGTACACAAAGAAAAAATGCTTCTAGTTCCTTTCTGGTTTTGTCTGTAATACACTCAGATAAACTTTCGTTTAAAACTAAGAAATTACTCCTTGCGGTACGATTGTGTCACGGAGTCTAACTAGTAAAAAGGTCCCGCTAGTCAATGAAATCGACAGTAACATTGACTAGTAGACTGTTACGTAAAAAGAGACGGGGAGGGATAAAGACGTAACAGTACAGGAAATGGACGTAAGTGACGACCTACAGTGGATGTGTAGGGTCGGAGTGAGGACTAGAGTTCGAAGAGTACTGAACCTATAGGAGACTAAGGTGTCCAGGGTCCCTCCCACCTGAATCTGACTCTACGGATGCGATACCTCCCAGGACGTGCCGTCGCACGTAGGGTCCCTAGAGTACTCGGGAGGTTCAGTATCGAAAGGTAGGTGGAGAGGATACGGTCCGGTAGGGTAACGTTTGGGACCGATGACCCATCTATTTTACTTTTCGACTACAACAGTGAGATGACAAATTGTAATAGATCACCCAGGAGGAATGTTCATCTTATTTTTCGGTTTTACGTTTGTAACTGTGGGGGGGGGAAGTACGGGGAGTTTTCAGTAGAGGAAACTGAGAGGGAAGTAAGTGAGAAAAGGTCGGTGTGACTAGAAAGACAGCACCCCAGAAACCTGAACGAGAAGGTAGACGGACTTCGGGAATAATGACGTTGAGTGTTTATAAAACATCTACCCAGTCTGTGACAAGATCAAACACACTTGATTTGTGTACTTTTCGGGACGGGATGACTTCGTATGTGAGAGAAGGAGTCCTAAAAAATTACCGACAAAAGACTTAGAAGAGACCAAAAGGACCGACTTCTTTAAGTATGGATATCAGTGAGATACGGTATTGAGGGAAAACAAAAGAAGTAAGAACGACACGTATTTTCATAGATAAATAAGTGACAGAATAGCGAAATCTTACACCAGAGGTGAAGAGAGAACGAGAAATGATCATGGTTCTTGACATGTCCGTCACCCTCTCCTCCGTACCGTACCAAAGGATCCGAGACATCGACCACGTAACCTTGTGTTGGAGACGAATAAAAAAGGTGTCCTTTACGTGGAGAACCTTTTAATAATAGTAAATAGTATTGACGGGTAACTTTAATACGGATCTTTATTATCTTTCAGTGTCTCAGTCAAAATCTCTACCCATAAGAGTTTCAACAAACGAAAACTTGTTTTGTTTCACTAAGACCTATTCCCCTCTTTAAGGTTTAGAACCTTTCATTAAAACAAATTTTGACACCAACAGTCAACGGTTCTATACATCATAATTTTACGAAGCAGTAGAGTTCGTCCTTAGCCGTTCGGAACAACCTACCCGTTTTCATTAAAACAAATTTTGACACTAACAGTCAACGGTTCTATACGTCATAATTTTACGAAGTAGTAGAGTTCGTCCTTACCCGTTCGGAACAACCTACCCGTTCGGACTCCTATCCTAATTCCAATCCCTGTTCCTGTCGTCCCGAGTTTTTCTGACTTCTACCACCCAAACTCCCTAATACCGGAACACCTCCCTTCTTTGTCTTTTATAGGGGAGCCGTGAAGAACAGAGAGGGATGGGGACGGAAACGACCACCTCATTGTCAACATCTTAAGTCAAGGTGGACCTTCGTCGTATTTTGGGTCCTTACTATGACGAACTTGTGTCTATTCGACACAGGACGAACCTCCAACATCCCTTCCAACTAGGGTAAGGGTCCCGTACCGACTACGACCTCACGGAAGTCTAGATCTGTAAAGACACACACACACCTCTGAAGGAAGGGTTAACGTGGGTATCTTCGAAGGTCAGGTCGTCACCACTACACACGAACCAGAAGAGAGTATCGTCACCTCCTGACACAGTATAACGAACTGATGGTCATTATCGTACTCTGTTTCTACCGTTGTCTTCTCGGACCCTGAGAACCCAGTCTTGTTGTTGTTGTGTTATAAAGGTAACAAGAAACGACTTCCATTGTCATCGGTCTTGACTCCGAGAACCTGGTTTACTGGTTGAGACTTCAAGAATCTTAATAATACTCCACCTAACATACCTACCGTCTTTCTGCAAAGAACGTTTATCCCCCATAGTCCCGTTTCTTATGCAATCATGTTTACTTTTTCAGTATTCTTTATGGTAATAAAACATAGGGTTGGATCATTACTCTACTCCGACTCTCCTCCTACTCTCCAACCTACCGTAGTGGCTGAGTCACCTGTACTCAAACTCATTTGAGGTCCTCAACCACTACCTGTCCCTCCAGACCGCACGACGTCGGGTACCCCAGCGTTTCTCGACCTGTGTTGGCTCGCTTACTTGACTTGACTTGACTTGACTTGGACCATTTCGTCCTGTATGGTCAAAGTATTTATAAATTTCGTGTCAAAAGTTTGCTTGTAAATAAAGGGAACTTCATCCAACATGGGTATATTTCCTGTGAGAATCTTTGTGAAGTGACATAGTTTTTACAGTCACTTAAATAAATTTTAGTTCAGACTTTTAGGGTAACTGTAACTTTTTGACGGACAATTAGACGAAACAGAGACACTCTCTAATTTTGAAAAGAAGAATCGTTCATACTTCCAATATGTGTTTTCTCATTATCTACCTTTTATCTACTCACCAACCGTCCCCACTCCGACCGCCATCGCCACCCCTACCGAGATTTCCTCATCGTGTTCCTTCGAGGGAACCGAACCTCCTGTCAAGACATAGGACTACGACCAATGTACTTAATATGTGCACTATTTTGACGTATCTTGATGTGTACGTACATATGTCTCCACGTACTTTTTGACCATTTACACTTATTACAGATATCCAACGTGGTTATTGTTAGACGACCAAAACTATTATATGATATTCAATATATTCCGTAATGATAGGATTCTTCGACTCACTTCCCATTTGTCTTTAGAACCATGATGGAAAGTTGAAGGACCTACCTTCAGAAATTATTAAAATTCTAATTTCCAAAAATTTGTCTATTTTGACACTGAAAGTATCCTACCTCAGTCTCCTAGGAGTGAGTCCTAAACTACTCTTTATGGGTCAAGTCACGTCAAGTCAAGTCAGCGAGTCAGCACAGTCGTCTGAGACCCCGTACAGCCGAAGTCATCAACGTCGTGAACCCGAGTCATCAACACTGCGGCTGAGAAAGGCTGGGGTACCTGACACCGTGAGGTCCGACGGGACAGGTAGTGGTTGAGGGTCTCGAACGAGTTTGAGAACAGGTAGTTCAGCCACTACGCTAAGTTGGTAGAGTAGGAAAAGAAGAGGGCGGAAGTCAGAAAGGGTCGTAGTCCCAGAAAAGGTTACTCAGTCAAGAAGTGTAGTCCACCGGTTTCATAACCTCAAAGTCGAAGTCGTAGTCAGGAAGGTTACTTATAAGTCCTGACTAAAGGAAATCTTACCTGACCAACCTAGAGGAACGTCAGGTTCCCTGAGAGTTCTCAGAGGAGGTTGTGGTGTCAAGTTTTCGTAGTTAAGAAGTCGCGGGTCGAAAGAAATACCAGGTTGAGAGTGTAGGTATGTACTGATGACCTTTTTGGTATCGAAATTGATCTACCTGGAAACAGCCGTTTCATTACAAAGACGGAAAATCATACGACAGATCCAACCAGTATCGAAAAGAAAGTTCCTCGTTCGTAGAAAATTAAAATACCGACGTCAGTAGTAGACGTCACTAAAACCTCGGGTTCTTTTAATTCAGACAGTGACAAAGGTAACAAAGGGGTAGATAAACGGTCTTTCACTACCCTGGTCTATGGTACTACAATCAAAAGACGTACAACTCAAAATTCGGTTGAAAAAGTGAGAGGAGAAAGTGAAAGTAGTTCTCCGAGAAATCAAGTAGAAGAACCCACCACTCTTTGTGGGTTCATCTACGGTTTAGTTGATATAAAACAAATGGTATACCTACAGAGTGTGTGTGTACCGGTTTGGGGTGAACCATTAAGTCTCAAGTCTCCAGACTTTTACTTCTTGTTATAAGGGGGAGGTTTTGGGCACAAAAATAAATTTTAACACCCTGGTTTTAGTATAAAAATTACAGACGGAATTCAACCCAAGGGAGTCTCGTCTGGGACTGTCTTGTTACACTTACGTGTATTAAATACACTCTGTAGTAGGGTCTCTTTTATGGTGATTACTTAATGTCCTTACTTCCTTCCTTCGGTCGATTCCCATGTAATATCTCGTTCAAATGTTGATTGACTCGAAGGGGCCATCGAGTCGACCATTTCTTAGGTTGGACGTTACGTCTTCTGGGGTCAACCTAAGAACCCAGCCCTTCTAGGGGACCTCTTCCCTATCTATGGGTGAGATTATAAGAACCCGAAGGGAACACCGAGTCTACTATTTCTTAGGTGGGTGTTACGCCATCTGAACCTAAGTTAGGGACCTAACCCTTCTAGGGGACCTCTTACCTTGCCGATGGATGAGACCATAAGACCGGACCTCTTAAGGGTACCTGTCTCCTCGGACCGTCCGGTGTCGGTACCCCAGCGTTTCTCAGTCTGTGTTGACTCACTGAAAGTGAAAGTGAACAAAGTAGCGCTTCACTTCGAGTCAGGGGGACCCCATCAGACCCTCTATCGAATGTACGTAGTCAATAGGTTTTACTCCCCTCTCCCTCGACCCCCATGAACGGCACAGGAACCAACTGTCCACGTAGTTGGGAGAACCCTCATATTAGGACAAGACTAATATGGACTATTCACTTCAAACTAAGAGTGAATATTATTTTGACAATAGAATACTCAAAGGAGTAAACCCCAATATTCGAGTTCAAGTTACTTCAACATACACATTCTTAGATACTGGTCCTGACTCCCATGTAAGTAAGTCTCTCCTAAAGATATACAAATAAGGTTCATGTGGTTTTCAGAGTGAAGAAATTCTTCCTAGTGAAAATACATTTAAGAAACTGAAACACCAAGGACCTGGTAAACGAACTCCTCGTCCAGGGAATACTGTTTAAAACTACCCTCTGACTCGAAGGGACCACCGAGTCTCCAATTTCGCAGATGGACGTTACACCCTCTGGACCCAACCCTTCTAGGGGACCTCTTCCTTTGTCGTTGGGTGAGGTCATAAGAACGTACCTCTTAGGGTACCTTCCTCCTCGGACCACCCGATGTCAGGTGTCCCAGCGTTTCTCAACCTGTACTGACTTCACTGAAGTGAAAGTGCAAGTGAAAAGGGGTATGTCTCGGATTTGGTACTGTTTGTTCGAAGGAAACTACAGATGGACATGGTAAACTTCCTTCCATAAAGAACACTCCTTATTATATTTATTCACGATTATGTTTGGTAACCTCCAAAAACTTCATAATTGAAGTCCCTTCCGATAACATCGAGGTAAAGTGGTGATCCAAAGTGTCCTCATCCTTCAATCGTGTTGGCAGGTCAAGTTAGTGAAGTTTTCTGTGGAGTCTTTGAGTGTCGAAGACATGTTAGAACCACCCACCAAGTATCATAATGTGGTTCTTCGGTGACGGCGAATGTATAGACACGTACTGGTGGTCCCTTCCTTGTTGTTGAAGTCGAAAAGAAGGTAGGAGGTGAGAGTATTAAGACATAGTAACCGGTTTACATTCGGTTTTATGAGAAGTGTCCTCTAAGAGACCTTACAACAAGCATCCGTAGATCGATGGTACTTTGATCTGTCTCATATCCTTTAAATCTTTCCATTAGGTACGGTTGTCTGTTAGGTCATTTAATTCCTATATTGAGAACTTTAAGAACCAAAATAAGGTTTCTACACAAAGGTCTAAAGAAAGAGTAAATCATCTTGGTTTCAAGTAACGGACAAACATATGTAATTCTGAGTTAGGAACTACTATGATGATTCTAACCACTGGCGGTAAAGTAAGTACTAAACGACACGACACGAGTCAGCGAAGTCAGCACAGGTTGAGAAACACTGGAGACCTGACATCGGGAGGTCCGAGGAGACAGGTACCCTAAGAGGTCCGTTCTTAGGGCCTCACCCAACGTCACGGACGGAGGTCCCCTAGAAGGGCTGGGTCCTAACTTGGATCTAGAGACCGTAGAGAACGTAACGTCCGTCCAAGAAATGGGTGACTCGGTGGACCCTTCGGGAGGTAAGTAAGTTACGATCTCTCCATTATTGAAACCTAGCATTAAAGTAAAAACAAATATCGGTGAAGAAATTACAAAAGGGAGACAGTTAAAGGGAACACACACACACACGCGTACGTGTGGTGTGTGAATTTTAACAAAGATAAAACAAGTCTTAAAGACCTACAAAATATCGTCCTCATAAAAAGGTAATGGTTCCAGTGGTATAACTATCTTAGTATTGACACATATCAAGAATAATACTCAAGTAAAAACCCTGTGGTTCTTCAACCTCTCCTTAGGATATTACGAGAGTTTGTCTGAAAAGGTGGTGACCTTGAACCACCAAAAGTAAGTAGAGTAATTTTAAAAAAATTGAAGAGTAGGACCTTAAAGACCTAGTACGTCCATTAAAGTTCAGTATTTCTTAGTAAGAAGTACTAAAAATAACTTTATATTAACTGTATATTGTAACACATTTAAATTCCACATGTTGCACAATTAAACTCCGTAAATAGTCAATGGTGGTATCGTAGTCGACTCTGATTCCAGATAGTGTAGTGTATTAATAGTAAAGAAAAAACACCACCCTTTTTAATTCTAGATCGAAGAATTGTCGAAACTTCAAATATTATGTAAAAAAACAGATATGAGTGATACGACACGTAATCTAAAGGTCCTGAAAAAATAGATGATCAACTTTCAAATATGGGAATTTGTTGTAGAGGGGTTAAGGAGGGTGGGGTCGGGAACCATTCATGGTAAGATGAGAGACATAAATAGTCAAACCTTAAAAATCCAAGGTGTATATACACTATATTATGTCATAAACAGAAAGAGACAGACTGAATCGAGTGAATCGTATTACATAAGTTTCAAGTAAGTGTAACAGTGTTTACCGTCCTAAAGGAAGAAAGAGTGTCGGACGATTATAAGGTAACATATATATGTGGTGTAGAAGAAATAGGTAAATAGACAACTGTCTATGAAACAAATGTATAGAACCTAAAACACTTATTATGGTCTCACTTGGACCTTTGTGTCTATAGAGAAGTTCTAGGACAAAAGTAAAGTAGACCTATTTATGAGTCTTGACATTAACGCCCTAGGATACCATCAAGATCAAAATTAAAAAACTCTTTTGAGGAATAACAAAAAGTATCACCAGTTTGGTTAAACGTAAGGGTGGTCGTCATATGCTCCCAAGGGGAAAGAGGTATAGGAACAGTTGTGAACAATAGAGAAGAACGAACATCAGTAAGATTGTCCATACTCCACCATAGAGTAAAACGTAAAGGGACTACTAATCACTACAACCCTTAGAAAAGTACATGGACAACCGGTGAACCTACAGAAGAAACCTTTTTATCGTCTTAAGTCAAGGAGACGTGTAAAAATATAGTCTAACAAACTAAAAAAACAATATCTTAACATAATAAAGAAAAATACAAAACGTATAATCGGGAAATAGGTTGTTTACCGAACGTTTATAAAAGAGGGAAACACATCTGACAGAAAAGTAAAACAACTACAAAGAAGACCACAGGTCTCCGAGAAATCAAACTACGTCAGGGTGAACAAATAAAAACGAAAACAACGAACAAGAAAACTACAGCATAGGTTTATTTAGTAACAGTTCTGGTTATAGTTCCTCGAAAAGGGGATACAACAGTAGATCCCTAAAATACCACATTTAGAATACAAATTTATAAATTAAGTAAAGTTCAATTAAAAACACTCACAAAATTCTACCCCAGATTAAAGTAAGAAAAAGTACACTTATATACCAAAAGGGTTTTGACAAATAACTTCTCTGAAAGGAAAGGGGTTACACATAAGAACCGAATGAACAGTTTATAATCAAGTGACACACGCTAACACAAATAGAGACCCGAGAGTTAAGACAAGGTAACTGGATTCATAGACAAAAATACGGTCATGGTATAACAAAATTGATGATATCGAAACATTAGTTCAAACTTTAGTCTTTCACACTATGGACGTTGAGATGAGAAAGAGTCTTAACAAAGCCGATAAACCCCAGAAAACACCTAGGTATATGTGAATTCAAACAAAAAAGATAAAGACACTTTTTATGGTAACCTTAAAAGTATCCCTAGTGGAACTTAGATATCTACTGAAACCCATCATAGAAATACTACAAAGATAAGAACATCTGTTAAGAAAATAAAAATGTTATAGGGACCTGTCTCTCGTTATAATAAACATAGAAGGAGTTTCTTTATTTTTTAATAGGTCAAACGTAATAACTCTATCGAAAGTCCCCAACACATCGCAATAAACACCCCGAGGTAAGAGCGAAGGAATTTTCACGTTAGAGTTCACACATAGAAGACACACCCTTACGTTGGGATCAGAAGTTTGGGGACCTGGACTATGAGGGTACTGGGACGTAACGTAGACGAAGACGGATCACAAGACCATAACAAAGGAAAAGTAAAGATCATAGTCCCCTAAAAGAAATAAAAGAAAGTTCAAGTCGACACATCTTTTTCTAACAATGTAAAACAGGTCGTAGACACGGATAAACGAAAAGGAATAGTCGAGTCTGACGGTATAACGACATTCGAAACTCCGTAAAAGGTCAAATAGATTATAGTAGATATTTCCCGTTCTCCGAGGTCGGAAAGCTCACAAGAGATACGATATATGAACATTCGTATTTCTATTTTGTACTACTTTTCTATACCTTGTATTTACCTTGAGTACCGTAACTTTTATAAAATTTTTTAACAAAGTTTCTCTACAACCGAGTTAAAGTGTGTGGAATCAAATTATTTCTTTTATGTGAAATTTTACAACTGTCAAACGTTCAGACTCCTTAGTACCTTTATATCACATAGAACCTTAGTTGGTACATAAACCGTTTCTCAAGACACTGTAAGTACATCTACTGAATTCCGTATAAGTAATGCCCGATTATCCTAATCTATCCCCGTATCGAATAATTCCTTGTGTTGACGTCCGTAGACTATCTCGGTTCACCGGAGTTGGACTTTCCTCCTCCGTCCAAGAGTAGTAAATACAACCACTATACGTACTTCTGTCTCTTCTGTTCCATTATTACAATCGTCTTTTGTTTGTACAGGACATTTTAGATTCAAGAAAATTTAGTAAATGACTCCATATCAAATGTATGTTACATTCGTGTAACCTATACAAAACTATTTACATAGTTTAACTCTGTCAGGGTAATCTCACTATGGATAGGGTAAATTAGGAGAGAGGGTTGATCTCTGATGACAAGACTAAAAATAGTGTTTTCGAATTAAAAAGGACCGAATCTTGAAGTATATTTACCAAAGTATAGAGAACATTTGACAAACGGACCGAAGAAAATGAGTTCTATTACGTAAAATCTATGTAGGTGTAAAAAGACACATAGTCAACATGCTCCAAAACGACCAAAACAAAACAGAACAAAGTAACCACTTTTCATCAGGTAACATACTGACAATGACTCAAGTTCGAGTATAATGAACGACGTGTTGTCCTATTATTTAACTCTCTGCTCAACAACCCCGTTACTTATCGTTGAAATAAACTTTTCGATCGTCTACCTTTCCTACCACCTAGTCAGTGGGGTTCCTTGGTAGTATGGGGCTCAATCTTAAGTTCGAATAAAATATGACTCTCCTCTTCCAAACCGACCAACAACGTTTGAAGAACCACTGTCTTAGGAAACAAGAACGTTGACAGGCGCATTGTATCCAGACTAGTGTTACAAGGACATTTGGAGGTTACTCTGATAACAATAAGAGACAAGACGTTGAAAAATAGAGATATACTTACCTTTTCACGATATGTTATAGAAATTTCCAGTTCGGATCTTCCGTCTTGAACTTTTTCCCGATAATACACATAAAGTCCGATGTCCGTTGTAAGAAAATGATTCTAAGTCTCGGTGGTATTGACTCGTGTCCGTTGTCTCTTGTTTCCAATCTCGATTTCCTTATCTGGGTTATGTAAAAATTAAAGTAAATGTACTCAAATGGTGTTAAACAAATAGAGATAAGGGAATGATTCTTACGTCTTTCCTTTGAGGTCCGACCCTCCACTCCTGTAAAATCGTATAGTTCTACTACATTTTCCCAACATTAATTACTTCGATCTCCCTTTAAGAGAAACCTCCTATGACAACCCCAGACACCACAAAAGGGAGTGGGGAGGGTGTGATCCCCTTTCCTCTTACAAAGGGTCAAGTGGAGTTCGGATTACTCCGTCTGAAATTCTCCCGATGAGTCTTCTGGACGATACATAACACATTGACATCCCCAGTCACAAGTAAGATATTAGATACATGTATCACTGGACTCTTGACATAGTAAACAGTTAGTTCCTGTCTCATCTGATCCTAAACTGACCAAGAACTGAGTGTGGTTCCTCTCCGACTACCTTCGTAGCTCATCTCCCGTCACAACTCTTGATACGTAGAGGTGAATAACATCCTACTTCCACGAAGGAGGTAGGAAACCCGTTCTACCTCCGAGACTTTCATCATCTTTCTAACCAAAATAAAATTTTCCTTTTAACGGATCCTTCAGAAGGACTACACTTCGTTTCACTAGACTTTTCTTTCTTTAACCTCTACAAAAAGCTACTTCTTAAACCTCTCTTACAAGGAAGCGTCCGTCGATCTCCTCTAGGATGTGAGTGGTCATAGTCTGCAAGGATACCCTTCAGAGACTTTTTGAGACTTCACGTGGTTTTCAGTGGAAACCGACGAACGGTCTAGATCGTACATATTTATCCTTTAGGGTCGTCATGGTCAGTAGACCCTGAGAAGGACAGGGGATCAAGATAAGGAATACGACCTCCCAAGGTTTTGATTCCTTTCGGTTGACTCGTTCCTCCTGCTCTACGTGGATTAGTTCTTTCTTAGGACTTAGGAGGGTTTGGTGTAGAGATGGACAAGGTCGGGTCAGGCAGGGGTGGCGGTCGGAAATCTAGGCTTCATCCGGTCTCCTTTTCTCAAATCTTACCTTGATAGTTGATGATTTTATTCTGACTTTCACTTTCAGCGAGTCAGTACAGACTGAGACACTCGAGTACCTGACATCGAGCGGTCCGAGGAGACAGGTACCTTAAGAGGTCCGTTCTTATGACCTCATCTATCGACAAGGGAGGAGGTCCCCTAGAAGGGTTGGGTCCCTAACTTGGGTCCAGAGGATGTAACGTCCGTCTAAGAAATGGTTGACTCGGTGGTCCCTTCGGGTTTTATTCTGATTTCCCGAAAATAATGTACTCTCACTGACCTTTGAAATACCCTGGACGAGACTCTAAAGTAAAGTCTCCTTTTGAATCAGGTGACTCACTAGCGTCTTTTCTTATTTCATCAAAACACATGTAAATGTTGACTCTCGATACTTTATAAGGTACTTTCTCAATGTTGAACAACAATTATGTAAACTATGATCCTTATAACGGATATAAAAAGATTCCGAATTACAAAACTTATTTAGTAGGTTTGAATCCGAATGTCGATTAATTTCTACTCCAGGTTCCTGTAGTGACTTACGGTTGAGTCAATACATTCCAGAGACGTCTATACTTACTGTCTACAAACGAGTAAATTTCTTCCCACTCTAAAAACGGGTCGTTCCAAAACAACTTTAGAACTAATAGGTAATATAAAATAAGATCTGATTTTACAAGTATATTTTTTCCCCTTGATATTGTAAATATCAAAGTTTTTTCTGTTTCATACTCCTTTACATTAAGTTTTGACGTTTGAAATCTTATGTTTGAAAGTTTCACTACGAAAAGTGGGTAAACATTGATCATTGAGATGTTGGTTAACTTAATATGATGTTTGTACTAAATTTACAGTATTATTGGTTTCACCGATCTAACTAGCAACAAGATGAAGTAGTGAATCAGCATTTGTCTTATTCTTAACGTAGATACTTCGTCTGACACAGGTAACTGTCTACTTACCTATTTCTTCTACACCACATGTGTGTGTGTGTGTGTGTGTGTCCTTATGATGAGTCGGTACTTTTCTTACTTTACTACGGTAAAAGTCGTTATACCTGCCTGGGTCTCTAATAGTGTGATTTACTTCATTCGGTCTCTTTCTGTTTGTAGGATACTATAGTGAATATACAACTTAGAATTTTTTACTACGTTTACTTGAATAAGACTCTTTTCTTTTTGTCTCAGTGTCTGTATCCTTTGTTTGGGTTCCAATGATTTCCCCTTTCTCCTCCTCGCTATTTAATCCTCAAACCCTAATCGTTTATGTATGACCACGACCATCAAATCAACGGTTTATCACAGACTGAGAAACGTTGGGGTACCTGACATCGGACGGTCCGAGGAGACAGGGACCTAAAAGGACCGTTCTGATGACCTCACCCAACGATAAAGGAAGAGGCCCCATAGTTTGACCCCAGAAGACGTGACGTCCTCCTAAGCAATGACAGACTCGGTGGTCCCTCCGGGTCACGACCATATGTACTGTCTTTATAATTATTGTCATGACTGAACTCCTTTTATAAGTTCAATCGTCATTTCGGGTCTTGGGGGAGGTAAAGTTTAAAAGTTAGATCGAGGGAGACGACCTCCTTGAGTCAAGGAAATTCTGATAGACAGAACCATTCGGTACTGAAGTGATGATTGTTAATATGAGGAAGATCCCTGTAGGTTACTTAAAGGTACTTAGTCCCAGGGTGCCATTGGAGGTTCAGTTTCTTAAGAGTCGGAAAACTATTTGGGTCGAAGATCACGGTTACCACCATTGGGGGTGACAATACCAAGCGGGTGACGTCCGTAAACAACTAAAAAGAAACTTTTAACTTGAAGAGTTCACTACAGAACACATCTATTACTACTAAAGTGACGAGGAAAAAGCAGAAGGTGGTTCACTCACGATTCATTAAAAGTACGAGTAAACATTACGAGGTTCACGTAAAGAGATTGTAAGTGTAGTACTGGTAGATTTAACCCTATTAAAACTCTCACTTTACCTCACGATACTTATTAACACGACCTTGTTATACGTATTTGACCGACAAGTTCCGTTTGGTCCTATGTACCAGTACGACGGATATTCTGTACACACATTTTATTCTTTTCTGACTTTCTTTTCGACCCTCGTTACTTGTAAATCCAGTGGGGATAACATCAGAGTGATTCAGTTGTTATCTTGAAGAACTGTACTTCACTTAAACCTACTATACATCTTCCCTAAAAATTTTTTCGTCTAGATTACATGTCTATAAAAATCTGATGAACCTTTATTTTCATCCAGTTAACCTGTCTGAAATAACTCAATTTTTTATGGATTATACGGAAAGTTAGGTCCTTAAGGTGATGATTCATTTAACAGGTTATTTTATCAATACTTATACACATTTATAAACCGATGTTTTTCAAGTAGATCTTCACGAATTCCTTTCTCGCCCTTCGGATTAAAAGTTTTTGTCACTCAATCTAATATATGTAACAGTATAGGTATATTGTTTTAATATATGTTAGTAATTTAAATCGTGATATCTAAATTATTAATGTTCGCACCCTTCTACAAGAGTGATATATTTGTAAAACTTCGTTCAATACTACACGATATAATCAAACCCAGGACAAAGTAAATAAGAATAGAAAACTTGATAAATAATAATTTCATATAGAATAAAAATCATTTTTATTTAAACAGAGAGAAGTTCCTCTTTTTTGTTCTTACTAAGGACTATTTTACGGTTGTTCTCCTATTTTATTACTGAATAAACTTTAAAAGAAGGAAACCGAACAGGTATAAAATATTCAATTTTATAAAACATTTATAGTTATTTTAAATATTGTTAAAATTGTAATACATCTGACTTAACGTTTACAGTCGTTTGGATTCCTACTGTAAGACGTTCGACTCCGGGGTTCTTAAACAGTGACCGGGTTTCTATTCTACATCTTCTGTATTTCAGTCCACTATGACTCCGTACCGGTCCTCCCATTTGTTACAGGGACAAACGGACCCTAACTCCTGAAAAGTCCTTCGACTTGTGAATCAAGATTTTAACCCTTCAGAACCCGTTTGTTCCTATGAACTAAGGGGATCTCCTCTGTGGAGGGACGTCACTTCGGTTGTATAAACAGTGGTATCCCATAAAGAAGGGTGGACCTTGACGTGTTTCCCCTTTCTCAATCAGTCTCCAATCGAAAACGACCCAAGGATCTTTGAGGTCTCTCACAATCGAGTGTCAAGAACGAACTATCATTTCACACAAACTGTTTACCACTCAGTTAACATCAGAACATCCACTTTAGAATAAAATTTACATCGGTTCAAAAAAAATTTTTTCTCTCTTCAGAGACACACTTGGGTGTGAATGTATTTACGATTCAAGTGATGATCATAAGATATAACTGGATCGATGTAAAGGGAGAGAATACTCTTCCATAGTTGTTCCATCTCTCACTCTACACATCTTCCCTTTCTTAATGATTTAAGTCACACTTTACTTGAGTAGGAACGGATGTTTACTGTTACCAGTAAGTACTCGTTTTGTGACAGTAGTTGAAGGAATCAGTACTCGGAAGGAGATTCTCCATAGGAGATCAAGTATTCTTATCCTATAAAAAAAGAAGCGTAAAATATAACAATGTTGTTAAGATGTTGGATAAAGTTTTAAATTACTATACTATTAAGTCAAAAAGTAATCTGGAGTGTTATACCAAATTAATGAGTACCGGTTCCTAGAGGGGGAAATAATAATTTTGGTTGAACGGTCACATTAATTTGGTACCCTCTTGACACATAGACTGTAGTAAATTGTAGGGAAAGACTTTCCTACGGTAATTAACGGGTATAAGAAAAAGGGTAAACTCAAGATGAATGATGTATTTACAGGGGTCCCACTGGGAACCCCTGATGAAAAGATTTTATAATCTTTCGAAATTTTAGAAATTATACAATATTTGACAAAATACTAAACCAGTATATCCTACTGTGTACAGTCCAGGAACTGACGTCCTCTTTCGAACTTTTAGTTTTACTCGTAGGTCTATCAAATAAATTAACGTAGTCGGAAACTTCACAACAAAAACTCTTACCTCAGTTAAAGTACTTACTGTCAACAATATTTCTACCTCCATCTTAAATGGATGGGATGTATAGGTGTTCAGACGGGAGACTAGTCTTCCGTCTTTTATGTTTCATCGTGACTAAAGTATTCCAACATTACTACTGATCTACTTAAAAATACACATTTCGGTGACATTATATACACCGGGATAATCACTCACGATTCACTTGTCGTAGTAACAATGATTAGTTCTTCCAACATCTTCTTGATTGTAATGTTGACTAGGAATTCCATCGTTTCTCAATTAGTTCTTTTCTGTCACATTCCTCTCTCTACCTCTTCCAATCTACTTATTCATTTATGTCATTTATCCTATATATTTGTATTTCGTTCTACAAATGAATTTTCGTTTTATATATTTATTACCCTATTATGGTTGTGGTTTCTTTATAAAACGAAACAAACTATTAATAAAAATTGTCGATCTAACCGGAAGTCTACGTTCAGGACAATGGGTGTAGAAAGATTGTAAATAAATGATGTTCGACGTTAGACTGGAAATTATTTTGTAACTCGACTCTTCGTTTGGTCCAAAGTGAATGACTTTATCTTCCAGTTCTTAACATCTTGTAATTTTCCCTCAGAAGTAAATATAGAACGGAGAATAGAAGACAAACTCCTTTTATTTTAGTTTTCGACAGTTAGATCGGTAAAAGCCAACACTTTATTTCCTTTTTGATCGGATTCTAAAAATAGTGTTATTTATTTCGGTACTGTTAAAGTTTGATCGACTTCGTAGTCTATGTGAAAGGAACATATTCTGTATTTACATTTGCACTTGGAAATACAGTAATACTTTAGTGTCATGGAAACGGTTGTATCTTTCACAAATATAGTAAGTTTTTCAATACGTTTTATTAACGAAACTCAAACTCCGTTCAAAAAATTTAAAAACTATATCCTCTGGAAGTTCGTCGGTGTTTTTTCTTTTTTTTTATACATTATTTGAGAGTATACGATCAGAGAGTGTAAGTTGTTTCTTATTCATAGAACGATAGAAACAAAGTAAAAAAGTGTGTGTGATAAAAAAAAGGAAATAAAAACAAAAACCTAGTACGTCGGACACCTTAGAATCAAGGGGTTGTGGCTGGGGGACGTCACCTGGAGGTCTCTTCAGGGAAAAAAGAAAAACAACCTTGTAGAATTTGGTTTACTATTTGTAGTACAATAAAGTGACATTTATAAAGTCAAACCTGAGATGAAGTATTCCCGTAATAAACATTGGTTTAGTGGTACGGTAATTGTGTGGATTGTTTTAATTGTTAAGGAATTATAGAGTGTTCTGTTACGGTTTCTTACAACTTTGATGGTGTTAACAGGAGTAGAGTGTGCGATCGTTTCATTACGAGTCTTAAGAGGTTTGGTCCGGAGTTGTCATACATTTGGCACTTGAAGGTCTACAAATTCGACCTAAATCCTTTCTGTTTTCTCGGACTGAAGTCTGATATGATGTTTCGATGTCAGTAGTTCTGTCATACTTTGACCGTGTTTCTGTCTTTATAGACAGTTGTCTTTTTTTGTCTTTCGGGTCTCTATTTAAGTACGTGGATACCTGTGGGATAAAAACCGTTTCCTCCGTTCTTACATGTTACCTCTTTTCTGTTAGAGAAATTGTTCACTACGACCCTTTTGACCAGTTGGTGAACATTTTCTTCCTTTGATCTTGTGAAAGATTGTCGTATGTGTTTTTATTTGAGTTTTACCTAATTTCTAGATTTACATTCTGGTCTTTGATATTTTGAGGATCTCCTTTTGTGTCCGTTTTGTGAGACTGTATTTAGTGTCGTCCTAGGAGATATTGGATGGACGGTCTCATTACCTTTATTTTAATTTTTTTTTTTGGGTTTATCCTGAATATTTGAATTTTCGAAAACGTGTTGCTTCCTTTGATATCCGTCCCACTTTTCTGTCGGAAGTCTTACCCTCTTTTATTTTCGTTTACTTCGTTGCCTGTTTCTTAATTAGAGTTTTTATATGTTCGTCGAGTAGGTCGAGTTAAGGTCTTTTTATTTACTGGGTTAGTTTTTTACCCGGTTTCTTGACTTGTCTGTAAAGAGGGTTCTTCTGTATGTCTACCGATTGTTTGTGTACTTTTCTACGAGTTGTAGTGAGTAATAGTCTCTTTACGCTTAGCTTTGGCGTTACTCCATGATAGAGTCCGACCAGTCTTGCCGACGATAGTTTTTCAGATGTTTGTTATTTACGACCTTCCCCACGTCTGTTTTCCCTTGGAAGAATGTGACAACCACCCTTACGTCTGATCATGTCGGTGATACCTCTTGTCACACCTCTAAGGAAATTTTTAACCTTTATCTTGACGGAATACTGGATCGTTAGGGTGACGACCCGTATGTGTGGCTCTTTTGGTCTTAACTTTCTCTGTGCACATGGGGTTACAAGTAGTGTCGTGACAAATGTTATCGAACCTGTACCTTCGTTGGATCTAGGTAAACCGTCTGTTTACCTATTCTTTCGACACCATGTATATGTGTTACCTTATAATGAATCGATAATTTTTCTTACGTAAACTTAGTCAAGATTACTCCACCTACTTTGCTCGGATAATGTGTCTCACTTCATTCAGTCTTTCTTTTTGTGGTTATATCATATAATTGTGTATATATACTTAAATCCTTCTACCATTACTACTGGGATATACACTCTATCGTCTTCTCTGTGTCTCCATTTCTTGTCTGAAGACCTGAGACACCCTCTTCCGTTCCCACCCTACTAAACTCTCTTATCGTAACTTTGTACCTATAATGGTATACACTTTATCTAGTGGTCAGGTCCAAGCTACGTACTCTGTCCCACGTGTCCCGACCACGTACCCTACTGGGTCTCCCTACCCTATCCCTCCCTCCTCCCTCCCCCCAAGTCCTACCCCTTGTGTACATGTGGGTACTGACTAAGTACAGTTACATACCGTTTTTGGTGTGTTATAAAATTTCATTAATCGGAGGTTAATTTTATTTATTCCCTGTACCCTCCCCCAAAGTCCTACCCTTTGTACACATATGGACACCACCTAAGTACAACTACATACCGTTTTGGTTATGTTATAACATTTCATTAATTGGAGGTTAATTTTTAAAAAAATTAAAAATAAAAATGAAATAAAACGAAATGTTATGACATAACCAAAACGGTATGTCACTGTACTTAGTCGGTACCCACATGTACTCAAGGGTTTGGACTTGGGGGGAGGGTGGAGGGTGGAGTATAGTAGAGAGACCTAGTAGGGGCACGTGGTCGGGGTTCGTAGGACATAGGACATAGCTTGTATCTGACCGCTAAGTAAAGAATGGACTATCATATGTACAAAGTTACGGTAAGAGGGCTTAGTAGGGTGGGAGAGGGAGAGGGTGTCTCAGATTTTCAGGTAAGACATATGGACACAGAGAAAACGACAGAGCGTATCTCCCAGTAGAAATGGTAGAAAGATTTAGGGTATATATACACAATCATATGACATAACCACAAAAAGAAAGACCGAATGAAGTGAGACATATTAGCCGAGGTCAAAGTAGGTGGAGTAATCTTGACTAAATTTACATAAGAGAAATTACCGACTCATTATGAGGTAACACATATACATGGTGCCGAAAGAATAGGTAAGTAGACGACTACCTGTAGATCCAACAAAGGTACAGGACCGATAATATTTGTCACGACGCTACTTGTAACCCCATGTGGACAGAGAAAGTTAAGACCAAAGGAACCACACATACGGGTCGTCACCCTAACGACCCAGTATTCCGTCAAGATAAACGTTAAAAAATTCCTTAGAGGTGTGACAAGAGGTATCACCGACATGATCAGACGTAAGGGTGGTTGTCACATTCTCCCAAGGGAAAAGAGGTGTGGGAGAGGTCGTAAATAACGAATATCTACAAACCTAACGACGGTAAGACTGACCACACTTCACCATGGAGTGACACCAAAACTAAACGTAAAGAGACTATTACTCACTACAACCAGTAGAAAAGTACACAAACAATCGGTAGGCATACAGAAGAAACCTCTTTACAGATAAATCAATAAACCGGGTAAAAAACTAACCCAGTAAATAAAAAGACCTGAACTCAACGTATTCAACGAACATATAAAACTCTAATTTTAAAAAAATTTTACAATTTTTTTAAAAAAAATTCTTTTCCGTCTCCTTGGTCTCTAGTTTAACGGTTGTAGACGACCTAGTAGCTTTTTCGTTTTCTCAAGGTCTTTTTGTAGATGAAGACGAAATAACTGAGACGGTTTCGGAAACTGACACACCTAGTGTTATTTGACACCTTTTAAGACTTTCTCTACCCTTATGGTCTGGTGAACTGGACGGAGGACTTTTAGATATACGTCCAGTGCTTCATTGTCAATCTTGACCTGTACCTTGTTGTCTGACCAAGGTTTATCCCTTTCCTCATACAGTTCCGACATATAACAGTGGGACGAATAAATTGAATATACGTCTCGTGTAGTACGCTTTACGACCCGACCTACTTCGTGTTCGAACCTTAGTTCTAACGGCCTTCTTTATAGTTCTTGGAGTCTATACGTCTACTGTGGTGGGAATACCGTCTTTCACTTCTCCTTGATTTTGGGGAGAACTACTTTCACTTTCTCCTCTGACTTTTTCGACCGAATTTGAGTCGTAAGTCTTTTGATTCTAGTACCGTAGGTCAGGGTAGTGAAGTACCGTTTATCTACCTCTTTGTCACCTTTGTCACAGTCTGAAATAAAAAACCCTGAGGTTTTAGTGACGTCTACTACTGACGTCGGTACTTTAATTTTCTGTCAATGAGGAACCTTCTTTTCGATACTGGTTGGATCTGTCTTACAATTTTTCGTCTCTGTAATGAAACGGTTGTTTCCAGGCAGATCAGTTTCGATACCAAATAGATCATCAGTACATACCTACATTCTCAACCTGATATTTCTTTCGACTAACGGTTTCTTAGCTACGAAAACTTGACACCATAACCTCTTCTGAGAACTCTCAGGGAACCTGTCGTTCCTCTAGGTTGGTCAGGTAGGATTTCCTTTAGTCGGGACTTATAAGTAACCTTCCTGACTACGACTTCGACTTTGAGGTTATGTAACCGGTGGCCTACACCTCCTGACTGAGTAACCTTATCTGGGACTACGACCCTTTCTAACTTCCAACCTCCTCTTCCCCCACTGTCTCCTACTCTACCAACCTACCGTAGTGACTGAGCTATCTGTACTCAAACTCGTTCGAAGCCCTCAACCACTACTGTCCCTTCGGACCGCATGACGTTAGGTACTACAACGTTTCTCAGTCTGTGCTGACCCGTTGACTTGACTTGACTTATAAAGTGTTAATCAGATATATACCCGAAGGGACCACCGAATCTGTCATTCCTTAGACAGACGTTACGGTCGCTGAGGACCTTTTCCCTTATTGATGTCAAATATATGTTTAAAGAGGTAAACAGAGTTCTACTGTAAAAACTCAATTAAACAAACTTAGTTTTAAGTGTTCTAAGAGAGTAATGTAAACTAATGTCGAGAATTCGGATAATTAAGATGAGGACTCGCAAGAGGAAAAAATAAAAATCTAGAGTACTATGTTTAAACAACCTATTTGAATTACTAAACAGAATTTCTCAAGTCGTGCCAACGCTAAAAATACTAATGAAAGAGTGACATAGTAAGTTCATCAAGGAGAGAAGGGGTTATAAAAGGTATTTGACCATCTATTTGGAACGTCGAGTCAAGTAAAGTCCAAGTCGACAAAAGTCACCTTTATTAAGTTTTAAGACACTTGTAGGAGAACATAGAGTTCTATTCCCTTGGTAACAGACTAACAAGGTAAAAATTATTATACTCTTATTAGTAACCCGAAAACCCGAGAACCAGGTTAGGTAGGTAATGTTTCAATAGTTGAAACGTGGGTCACCAAACCATAAATAACTCCCAGCAACTGACGTAAGTAATAAAGAAATTACCAACGGTTTTATTAGTAAAAGATTAAAACAAGACATAAATAACAGACCTTGATAAGATACAAGGGAAGTACCAAGTTTTTATTTGACTTGTTGTTCCATGTAAGTGTCTTAAGAAGGAAATGGAGAGAGAAGAGGTAGGATAAAGGAGGGAGGGGGACAACCATTGGTAAAAATTTTGAATTAAATAAAAAGAAAAATTTTACATTCACCTATACTTAGATGTCTAAACACAGGGGTGGAAATAACGTATTTTCAATCTTGGGATCGTAGGAGAAGACGTAGAACGAAAAAAGTGAATTCTGAAATCGGACCTCTAATCAGACAACGTCACACATCTCACACAGGAGTAAGGAATACGTCCTCGTATTACAAGGTAACTCACCTGAATGGGACCACATAAGTAAACCAGAAGACTATTACCCGTGACCGTAACAAAGATCGGAAAACGAAAATTTTATCACGACGTTATTAATCGGTGTACGTACATAGTAAAACTTAAAAACATACTTTCACTTTCACAATCAACGAGTCAATACAGGTTGAGAAACGCTGGGGTACCTGACATCGGGTGGTCCGAGGAGACAGGTACCCTAAAAAGTCCGTTCTTGTGACCTCATCCAACGGTAAGGGAAGAGGTCCTCAAAAAGGGTTGTGTCCTTAGCTTGGACCCAGAGGGTGTAACGTCTGTCTAAGAAATGGAAGACTCGGTGGTCCTTTCCTCTGGTAAATTTACCTGCCTAATTGGTTGAAGCTCGGTTGGATTACGTAATACATATTTATGTATATATATATAAACAATTCCATTGAGGAGTGGCGGGGGGGGGCGTTTTATTGACGTATTAATACTACTACCAACACCGAGTAGTATTTTTTAGTATTAGTACAAACAATTAAAGTGGTAGTGTTTACACGTGAGTACCTTCATTTATATGCGTCCCGTAACATTACTATCACTCATATTCACCAGTGACTTACAAGGAGAAAGAAATCGAGATTTCGACTTACAACCACCGTACGGTGGTTGACGGAATTATCTAACTCAGATTCGTACTCGAAGTATCGTTGGGATAAACCTGTTAACATATCTCGGTCGCGAACCAAAAAAATGGTACTACAGGGTGTACTGTCGTCTCCACTAGGGTCCCATATTTTGACAAGTAGTTTTACTGTCATTACAGGAGTCTACCGTCCGTTTGGTGGTCTTCGACCCTTCTCTCTTTCATAAGAGGGGATGTCAAAAGTCTCTTTCCTACTGACATGAATGTAGAACTAAGTCCGAAGATCGGAGATCTTCACACTATTTTATTTACAGACAACAAGATTCGTTTTATTTATTTCTTTATTTACTGTTATCAAAGGAACTGTCGACTCTTTCTACTCCAAACCAGTAACATGTCACCTCTGTCACACCGGGACTCAAGTACTTGGGTCCAAGTTCAGAACCGAGATGGTGAATGCTCGAGAATTTAGGACCCATCTTCTCTTACACTTTCGGTTTCTATAAGAATCTTCCCATTACGGAGTCTGGAGGGAACGGTACGGAGTCTGGATGATGGTGACTTCGAGAAACATATTATTTATTTTGGAAACGTACGTCGGGTCGGATCCACCTTATGGACCTGAAGGGGATTCATATCAGTTTCCCGTACATACTGTCTATATACCACTCCTCCCTTCTCTTTAAACCAGGAAGGACAAAAGTTTACATCGTCGAGGAAAAATCCTCGACTTTAAAATAGACGAAGTTCCATCTGTATCTAATTTCAGACCAGTGATTCTTAGGTCTACAGGGGGGTAATAGACACTTGAAGGACAAAGAGTCCCATCTACTAAATTCTAAATATAAGGAACTCCTCTACGGTGTGAAACCACGAAACTTTTTCAAGTGTTGTAAATAAGTGTGTTTATTGTAGGATCTATAATACGATAGTAAAACGATGTTTGGTATCCATATTAATGAACCCATGATCATTAAAACCTTCTTTCTGTGTCTTCAATGACCTCCTGTTTACTAGGTCTTAGATCTAAGTCAATAATCTCTTTTTACTCAAATACACTATTTGGTCAACGAAACCGAAAAAAAAAGGAAGACAGTCGACCTAGTCCAACGTGGTAGAGTTTTTGGTCAACGGTTCGTTGTCTATTTCAAAGGTAACCTGGTACTTTCTAGGTCGAATTATTTAGAAAGTCGATTTTGGAGAAAGAAAACCTTTAATATGAGGGGTTGTAAGGGGTCCATATATTGGACATTCCCTCTTCTAAAAATCGAGGTGTAAAAAAACAGAGTTCATGTTTAAGGTTAACCTGTGACTATACTACAATACCAACTGTAAAGTAAACGGAAATTTTACTTGAGTCTCTGAGTCGTCCTTCCACCCACTTGACCAAAGGACCCACAAAAGGTACTAGTCTAAGACAACCTCCTCCTCTGAAATCACCATTGAGACTTAGTTTTCATCGGATACAGAAAACCAACCCCGTAAGTTGGGTAAATGTAAATTCCATTAATAACTATTCATACTAAGGCAACGGTAAATGAAATAACAAAACCCAAACACAAATATGTGGGAAAGGCACAAAGGACAGATCTCTTCTAGGAAATCGTAAACAACCTCTCGACTAAACCACCACGACTTAAGAGAGTCGAAAACGAAGAGACATTTCGAAAACTAAAGAGGAAGTATAAACTTACTCTAGGAACGACCCATGTCATTAGACCCGACATCCAATAAAAGAAAGTAGTGAAATTCATACAGGACGGTAAGGGAAGACCGGACTTCTCAAAGATAACTTTCTAGTCAACAATAGGAATACCCTTAGGGGAACACACAAAAAAACAACAAAAAAGGAACGACGAAAATTACAAACAAGAAACACAAACTAGAAACAATTAAACTAATTATACACAGAACCCCACAAAACGGAACCCAAATAGGATAAACCCTGAGAGACCCAAAGAACCTGAACCCACTAATAAAGGAAGGGGTAAAATCCCTTCAAAAGTTGATAATTGAGGAGTTCCTAAAAGAGTACCAGAAAGGTTTTGACTTGGTCCTTCTTTATCTTTTAGAATTGTCTGGGTAGTGTTCGTGTCTTTAACTTTCACATTAGTCTTTAGAAGGTTGTTTGTTTTCGGGTCCTTGTCTGCCGAAGTGTCGACTTAAGATGGTTTTTAAATCTCTTCTTGATTGTGACTAAGATGAGTTTGAGAAGGTCTTTTAACGTCTCCTTCCGTTTGAAGGTTTGAGTAAGATACTCTGGTGGTAGTGGGATTATGGTTTTGGACTGTTTTTACGGTGTTTTTTTCTTTTGGTGTCCGGTTATAGTGACTACTTGTATCTATGTTTCTAGGAATTGTTTTAAGATTGTTTGTCTTAAGTTGTTGGATAATTTTTCTAGTATGTAGTACTGGTTCACCCGTTCCTAAGAAGTTATAGGCGTTTAGTTAGTTACATTATGTGGTGTAATTGTTTAACTTTTTATTTTTGGTATACTAATAGAGTTATCTACGTCTCTTTCGGAAACTGTTTTTAGTTGTAGGTAAATACTATTTTTGGGAGGTCTTTCGTCCTTATCTTCCTTGTATGGAGTTTTATTATTTTCGGTATATACTGTTTGGAAGTCGTTTGTAATAGGAGGTACCACTTTTTAACTTTCGTAAAGGGGATATCAGTCCTTGTTCTGTTCCCACGGGTGAGACTGGTGAGAATATGACAACCACCCTTACGTTTGATCATGTCAGTGATACCTCTTGTCACACCTCTAAGGAATTTTTTGACCTTTATCTTAACGGTATACTGGGTCGTTAGGGTGACGACCCGTATGTGTGACTCCTTTGGTCTTAACTTTCTCTGTGCACATGGGGTTACAAGTAGCGTCGTGACAAATATTATCGGTCCTGTACCTTCGTTGGATCTACAGGTAGTCGTCTGCTTACCTATTCTTTCGTCACCATGTATATGTGTTACCTTATAATGAGTCGGAAATTTTTCTTATGTAAACTTAGTCCAGATTACTCCACCTATTTTGACCTCGGATAATATGTCTCACTGCATTCGGTCTTTCTTTTTGTGGTTATGTCATATGGTTACGTATATATCTCTTAAATCTTTCTACCATTGTTATTGGGACATACGTTCTGTCGTTTTCTCTGTGTCTACATATCTTGTCAGAAAACCTGAGACACCCTCTCGTGTTCCCACCCTACTATACCCTCTTACCGTAACTTTGTACATATTATAGTATACACTTTGTTTAGCGGATAGGTCCAAACTACGTACTGTGTCCTACGAACCCCGACCACGTGACCCTGCTGGGTCTCCCTACCCTACCCCTCCCTCCACCCTCCCCCCAAGTCCTACTCCTTACATGTGAGTACCACCTAAGTTGAGTTACATACCGTTTTGGTTATGTTATAACATTTCATTTTATTTATTTAATTAATTAATTTTTTTATTTTTACCCTTTTTTCATCGGATACATAATCACTTCTGTTTCTATTCGTTTAACCTTAGGGTCGAGTCAATGACTGGTCGAGACCTGGAATTCGTTCTGAAAAATTAGATAGACTTAGAGTCTAAAGAGTAGACGTTTTATCGTTACCATTATTGTCTTACACGGGGTGTTCTAATAACCTTCTTAATATACTATTTTACGTATATTTCACCAATCTTCTTACGGGTCTTATGTTTATTTGGAGTCGTTTCCAAGTCCATAATAAAAATATCAGGTCCGTGAAAGGAGAGAAGGAATAAGGTCAGGTAACGTGGATGGGACACTCGGAAGAGGAGGATTTGAGGGTTTGTGTCCAGTAACACGTAGACGGAAAAGGGTTCCAAACTGGTTGACAAAGTACATCTCCTTTCTCGTTTGGTAAACCTTAGTACTCTGGACCTAATTTTAGAATCGAAGTAGAGTATCAGTGGGATACTGGAACCTTCTCCCTACCTCGATTTGTGCACGTCTACACCGTGATTATTACTTCCGACACTTACCGGGTGTCTTCGGGTACACTTAGGGTTTCTCTTCTATGTCCTTTCTTAATAACACCGAGACTTGGACATATCATTGTCAGTCTACCCAGTCCGGAGGCCATAGTCGAGTCAAGGAATAGTCACCAGCACCCGTAGAGACCCAATTACCTTCAAAAAGTCGACGTCGGTCTAGGTATGGGAACCATCATTCCGTACATAGAAGGGACGACGATCAGAGAAATACATCAGTTTGGATGAAGGAGACGAGTATCAACTTCTTCTCTTTGAACGAATATGAATAACTGAATCCTGTAACTGAACTGTAAATCCTGTTTCATGAAGTAAGAAGTATAGTCTTGTGTCAAAATGAACGAGATAGAAAGTTAATATAGACAAGAACCCTTTTGAGAGACCGACAATCAAAGGGGTAGAAAGTTTGTCCATAGAAGTGTAATGGGACAACAAAGGACATCAACGACGGAGGTATTATGGGATTTCATGAGAACAATATGAAAGTCAATGGACCAATTATTGGAAGTTAGACACTAAAAGACACACTACTAGTTAACATCATCGTTCATTTTCAGTAAACCATCTAAGATTTCATACGATGTTCATAATCTACAAAAGACGTTGTTGGGGACTAACTGAAGGACAGTGAAAGCGACACGTATTGAAGCTTAAAACGAGGTGGTGGTGGACGTGACCCAGTACGGGGACGAGTAGGTGAGCACTGGGGTATCAAGTGTGGTGTCCTTTAAAGTCGAGTAGAGGAACATATAGGCTCAAGAGATCTTGGACCAGGGTAAGAATGGTAGTTTAGAACATTGGGTAACTCTATCGTGTAACTCTCTCTGTAGACCTTTTCGACGTTTGGTGGGTAACAAGATAGATCATGTTCTCTTTGAGTTCGAGACGAATGTTCGAAAACCGACAATGTTTTACATTATTGAAAAATCGTCTGGAGTCAAAAGAGTTCTTAAGATGATACTCCCGACTCCAGCTAATGGTTCCTATTTGGATAAAGAAAACTCCCAACCTTTCGACAGTAAAAATACGAAGTTAATAGGGGACTCTGAGTGAAAGAGTATGAAAGTAGGAATAGAATATTTTACCTTTTTTTGTTTAAACCTAGGTTAGGTGGTGAAGAGAACAAATGGAAATGATCTCAGAAGTGGCTGTCAAAGTTATTTAAGTTTTACTACGTCTTCACTTTATCAGGAATATCGGATTTACGATCAAGACAAATGTCACAGTACGAAGAGTAGTATCCATCCTTTACAGTGAAAGGAATTTTATATTTTAGAACTAAATTCGTTCGACCGGTTTTTGTAAATAATGAGACCTTTCCTCCATCTAGTTCTTAAACAAGTGGATAGGTATTCGTATTTTCAACCGAAAATACGAAGAGGTTTTTCCTTGACGTTATAGTGTGGGAGGAGGGGAGTCGTTCAAAAAAAAAGGGTAAGTTTAGGAAGTAAAGATATAATTCATCGTAGTAAACACCGTGACTTGTTCCAACTTCCGGACTGTATAGTAGTTGTCTCTTGTCAACCGTTTGATGTCGGGTGATCTAAACTCGTGTCTCTTCAGTAACCACTGGAACCGACTTCTCGTCACAGTTACTCCACCTCTTTGTGCATCTTGGTTCGAACCCTCCGGTCCCTGAATCTGTGATGACCCCTTCCTTCTCTTTCTATCACGACCCAGTATATCGAAAAGATCCAGAGTAAAAAAGAGTTGACTTTTACTCCGATTGTCATTTAGAGTGGGATGATCCAACTATCAATTACCCTATTGTTTACATTTACACTAATCGTCTACGAATCATTTTATGAATCATACTCACTCACTCACTCACTTCAACGAGTCAGCACAGGCTGAGAAACGCTGGGGTACCTGACATCGGATGTTACGAGGAGACAGGTACCCTAAAAGGTCCGTTCTCATGACCTCACCCAACGGTAAAGGAAGAGGTCTCCTAGAAGGACTGGGTCCCTAGTTTGGGTCAAGAGGACGTGACATCCGTCTACGAAATGGCAGACTCGGATAGGGAACTTAATAAGGAGGAGATGGTAATGGAGAGAGCAAGACAGACCTTGAGATAATCTATATACAACCTCGAAAAGGACAATAATACATACACGAAACTAGAAAAGCTCTAAAATTCGAGAAAAATTTTTTATGTAAAAAATTACTCCCACGATTACTGACGTTACCGGTGTGTATGGGGGAAAAAAAATTTTCTAAATCAAACAATCAAACTGACACCACATAGAAACAACGACGTACATCTGAAGGAGATCAACGTCGTTCGTCCTCGAGGAGAGATCAACACCATAAGTCCGAAAAGTAACACCACCGAAGAGAACAACACCTCGTGTCCGAGATCCGTGCGTCCAAAGTCATCAACATCGTGCACCCGAGTTATCAGGGGACCAAGATCTTACGTCCGATCCATCAACACCACGTACCCGAATCGACGAGGTATCGTACACCCTAGAAAGACCTGGTCTCTAACTGAGTCACAGGGAACATAACGTTCCACCTAAGAATTGGTGACCTGGTGGTCACCAGGAGTTCAAAAAATTATCTAAAAAAAGATTAGACAAAAAGTCAAGTGATTAAGAAAGAAGTAAACCCGGTTTAACTGACAAATTTTGGAAGTTACTAAAAAATTTTTAAGTCACTATCAATGAATAAAGAATTGTAAGGTAAAGTAAGAACAAGTTCCCACACTCGAAAAAAAAAAATTAGAATAAGAAGACTCGAATCAAAAATAAGGAGAAAAAGGGAGATTTAATAAAAATTTATACGAAAAATTTTTATCCGACAAGTCAAACTAAGAAAAAGAGTTCAAGATCAACGTTTAGGAAACCACGAAACACAAAAAACTGACAAGGAGTCTCACTTAGTAAAGAAGTACACCAAATACTTTAAAATGACACTCCAGTAGAAGTCCTAAAAGGGGTGAGACTATTCATAGTACCGGTGGAATTTAAAACCTTCTCAGATATTCAACTCGAGTCGACCCGTTGAAAAGATAAGGTACTCCAATAGTCCACTCGAGGTCAGTAGACCCCCTAAAGGACTTCTACTTTTGTAAGTCCAACCGAGTGTTTCGTGTTTTGTCTTTCGAGTGTTAGGTTTCATGGACCTAAGGTTCTCCTCTTCCATCTTCGACATCCGGAGGAGTCAGTACCGAAACTGATAATGTATCGTAATAAAGACATAGTAAAATAAACAGTTTCATTAATTATCCGGTCGCATCCATGTTTACCTTAAAAAAGAAGAACTATTTTTCTCACCATTTCTTAGACACTGGTAGAAATTAGGTGAAGACTGAGGTAGGGTGATCCCGTATATAGACTAGGTAAAGGAAGTTTGGGGAGACTAGTGAGTGAGTATTCTAAGGTACACTTAAATGTAAGGAAGAAACAAAAACCGTTGACTACTAATTATAACAAAAAGGAAGACTTGAGTTGACTCATGAATTAAAAAAAAGTAAAATTACATCAGGAGTAAAGACTTAAACATCAACCTCCCATCAGAACAGTCGATAGACCGGTCTTGAAGTATATGGAAAACACATAAGATTGTAAATCCTGTGATTCTATACAAACAATTTGTTTCAGTCGGACGTCAATAATAAAAAGTATTTCGTTGTTCTAACAAGACGGTACGGTTAATCCTTAAAGACGGTGTCTCTTTCCTATATATTGTAAACAAGTACACGGGACATCGTGGTATCCGTATGTCGAAAGAACTAGAGAGAAAGAAAAGATGGATCCTTTGTAACGAGGATTCAACAAGTAACAGACGATTCGTTATCTTTCCGAGATAGGTTGTTACCACGTCGTTAGACAGAGAGTAATAATCTCAATTAATAATCTTAATCTAGTTTTTCGTCGAGTAAACTCGGGACACCATCACGTCTTAGTCTTTAGTGGTCTCTTTCGGTTGTCACTCAAACCGGAATATCGACTACTCACTATTTCGTTACTTTACCTTGGTTCTTAAGTAGGATAAAGACAACGGTAGGTTTGAGAGTACAAAGAAAATTGACGAGTCTGAAGATTTTTTCTACGGAAACCTAGACCTCGTGACGAAGCCGGGAAGAAAATTAAGGTCCCAACATGGATTCAGGTAAATCACGCCAAGCAAAGTAAAGGTTTACTTTACTTAAACGTAAATATATCGGGGATTGTATGGTGTACCCTATGAAAATTTTTCGGGAACGTCCTCTTTGTCAAGTGTTCGTATCTTGACTTCGAGGATATCGTCTGTCTAGGTAGAAGTTTCAGAATCTGGTGGATTACCATGGACGACACTCACGAATTACCCAATCCTTATTCCTCCGTCCCTATGTTTCAAAATAAAGGAAAAATGGTCGAAATAATTCTATATCAACTGTATATTGGATACATTCAAATTCGGTATGTTGTACTACCAAGTTACGTGTATATATAACGTTTTACTAAAGTTATTCCAATTAATTGTAGAGGCACACACGTACCATTCAGTAAATTCAACACAGACTGAGAAACACTGGGATAGCTGACATCGGATGGTCCGAGGAGACAGGTACCCGGAGAGGTCCGTTCTCATAACTTTACCCAACGGTACGGGAGGAGGTCCCCTAGAAGGGTTGGGTCCCTAGTTTGGGTACAGAGAATACAGAGGACGTAACCGTCCGTCCAAAAAAAACAAAAACAAAAAAATGGTGATCACGGTGGACTTTTGGGTTAATTGTAGAGGTAGTAGTGATTGGATATTAAAAATGACACTTTTGTAAATTCTAGATGAGACTCATGGAAACCTGTCGTATAATTTTTCGTCTCTGTAATGAAACGACTGTTTCCAGGTAGATCAGTTTCGATACCAAAAGGGTCATCAGTACATACCTACACTCTCAACCTGGTATTTCTTTTGACTCACGCTTCTTAACTACGAAAACTTGACACCACAACCTCTTCTCAGAACTCTCAGGGAACCTGACGTTCCTCTAGGTTGGTCAGGTAGGATTTTCTCTAGTCAGGACTTATAAGGAACCTTCCTGACTACGACTTCGACTTTGAGGTTATAAAACCGGTGGACTACACTTCTTGACTGAGTAACCTTTTCTGGAACTACGACCCGTTCTGACTTCCGCCCTTCTCTTCCCCTGTGTCTCCTACTCTACCAACCTACCATAGGGGCTGAGTTACTTGTACTCAAATTCGTTCGAAGCCCTCAACCACTACCTGTCCCTTCGGACCGTACGGTTGATGTACCCCAGTGTTTCTCAGCCTGTGTTGACTCACTGACTTGACTGACTGACTGAATCACTGAAAGTTCATATATTGTTTCTTACTATAGATGTCAATGGTACGACATGTAATTTGCCTGACGGGACCACCGAGTTGACCATTTCTTAGGCGGACGTTACGTCCTCTGGACCCAAGCTAGGGACCCAACCCTTCTGGGGGACCTCTTCCCTTTCCGATGGGTGAGGTTATAAGACCTGACCTCTTAAGGTATCTGACATATCAGGTAACCCAGCAGTTCTCAGTCTGTGCTGACACACTGAAAGTGAAAAAGTGGGTGTAATCTGAGGGTTTTGAATAAGTAGAATATGGACTTTCTACAAGGTGTTTATATATCTTAGAATTTTTCAGTTTTAATATCTTTGTTTCTCATCTAACAACCAACAGTCCCCGATCTCCTCACCCCTTTTACTCCTCTATAACCGGTTTCCTATATTCTAAGGTAATATATATATAATATATTATAAAATAATGGTTTAACGGTTTTACAAAATCTTTCTTACTGTACTACTATTCTTTAACCGAAGGGATCCACAATTGTCATTTACTGTGTTACACACATCTTCCCGTAATTATTATCATTTTTCTATGTGTATATATACAAATTATCACAACCACCGTCTAAGTCTCAATCTTAGTTCCAGAGGACTAAATTAGACCACGAGAAAAGTGAAACGGAGTGATAGAGACAAAATGTATAACTACTATAAATGGTTGTTCTTCTACTTTGGTAAATTTCTTACCTAGGGAGTCACATGGACGAGGTAAATTGACTGTCCCACAACCTTACTAGACCCACTAGATTCTTTTACCAGTAAGGTAATCCAAATACGTGTATGAGACTTCACGAGGGTATCGAACTGTTATTAACAAACAGAAGTCAATGTAATTTTATTCTGACTGTAACTACGAATGGAGTTAATGGTCTTATGTACCAATTACATCAAGAGTTTACAACTTGTCGTGGAAAGTCTGAGGTCGTACATTAAATGGTGTATTTTAGACTGGAATCCTAAAATGAATATACCCGAGGACGACGACGACGATTCAGGGAAGTCAGTACAGGCTGATACACACTGGGGTGTCTGTCGTCGGGTGGTCCGACGGGGCAGGGACCCTAAGAGGTCCGTTCTTGTGACCTCACCCAACGGTAAAGGAAGAGGTTACGTACTTTCACTTTTCACTTTCACTTCAGCGAGTCAGCACAGGCTGGGAAACACTGGGGTACCTGACGTCGGATGGTCCGAGGACACAGGTATCCTAAAAGGTCCGTTCTCATGACCTCACCCCACGGTAGTGGAAGAGACTGAATATACCCGTCAAACTGAATTTTCATCGTACTCGTATAAAAAATTTAAGTCAATAAACTTAAAGGATTAAAAACTATTATTTAACATATATATATGTGTACGTGTATACAACGTGTATATGTCTGTATGTGTAGGTGTGTGTTTATTTAAGATCGTGGTAAGATGAAGGTCGTAAAACAGTGGTAAAGTTGTTGGTGAAAGGTACGGGGGACTAGACGAAAGATTGATAGAGATCTCTTTAAGGATTGATTGGATTCTTCAAAAAATTTTGTACTTATAAACCCTTAACTTCGTGGTATATTGTGTTGAAAGTTGGACGGTTCAATAACCCTACTTTTTGTTTCTTTGAAAATTTTATCTCGAAGTCACACCGTATATACGTTACCTTGTGATGAGTTGGCATTTTTACATCTATGTCTCTTGTCTCATCACTAATTGTCTCTCCTTCATTCCCACTTTACCCATTTCCCCCAATTGACATACCACCATCCACCTTTGACTTCAAAAACCACCACTCGTACGACATGCACATGTCTTCATCTTTACATTACAACTTGTGTACTTTGAATATATTACAATATTTAGTTACAATAGAGTAATTAAAAAAAATTTATCTCGAAGTCAAGTAGGTCTTAAGTTCCTGAAAAATTTGTTACTCTAATTCTTTACGTTAAAAAATTTTTATCGTTGTATAAACACCTTGTCTTTAGTTTACTTAATCATTCTTATATATTTCCCTCCTCTTTTGTAAAGAGATCGTCGTAAAGTAGGAAACAATCTTAGACCATGTCACCTTATCAGTAATACCTGTTTTTAACGGTCATTTACAGTGTTTTCGGTGTCAGATAAAGATTTAACGGGGATCGTAACCAAGATGGATCGATTCCTTCTTTTATAGATGAAAACACATCTACCATGGGGGTGTGTGTGTGTTTTTTTTTAATTTTGCGTACGTAGACCTTCTGGGTGACATTACTGTCTATACACAGAAAAATTCGGGGGAAGAAATAGAAAACATTCGTTTGAAATACAAGAGAATACCTTTTGAAAGTCTCAATAAGGGAAAATTAATACGAGACCTCTGGTTTTTCGTCAGTGGTCCAAAGGGAAGGTATATAACCTTACTCAGTTGTTCTACGAAAACGTGTCTCGACTGTATACCCTGTCTTTTTAATTTGTACAAAGATTCTCTTTTAACAATAGTTTCGTTATTATTTTCACTTTGTTCTAGACGGTGGTTCAAACGTTCATCTTTTTATTCGAAAAATTCTTGAGACTTTGAAGGGGCAACCGGGTCACTAATTCTGAGGTGTGAAGGTTACGTCCCTCACGTCCAATCTAGGGACTAACTCTTGTATTCTAGGGTGTACGAAGTCGTCCCGGTTTTTATTTCTTTCTTTATTTTAATATAAAATTTTTCTTGTTTTTTGCTTTGAGACATCAAAGATTGGATCTTTTGGAGAGAATTCTGACTGTTCCGTATATAAGTTATCAAACCAGTGTGTTAATGTAACCAACCAGTAAAAAAGGAAATAGGTCTACATCTTTTACTGGAGAATCTATTACTTTTTTCGAACGTTCGTCAACACACATACACTTCTATCTCTTTATTTATGACTTTACCTTCATCTTTATGTATCAAAAAGTGATATTACGTTAATCAAATTAAATTTGAGGTACTTCAACCCTCCATGCAGAACTCGTATGAATAAAGAGAGGTTTAATGTGAAGAGGAGTCGGTCGTGGAATGTACTGAGAAGCGGTGAGTTATCCGTAAGTTTTCTACAAACGTCCTACTTAAAGTAGAACCTAATTGAACTTGATGACGATCTCTTGATGAACAGACCCTCCTGGAACTGTGTGACGAGTTCTCTCTGTGAGTCTCTTCGTCTCTGCTTCATAGGTATATTTGTTCACAGAGTTCCCAAGACGAAGTTTTCGGGGTCGGTATTTCTAGGTCCTCTAAGTCTATTCCGACGTCCACAGACATCCAACTGAAGGGTACCGAGGAGTATATTCTTCTAGTAAAGAGAATGTTTCACTGAGTAGGGTTCCTTTGTTTCGACTCGGACCATGAGTTCAAAGTGGGTTCCTATTACTTCATACACGACGAGTTCAACCACAGGTTCATGATGTCGTGTTAAAATTCTTAAGTCTTGAAACCCACACTTGAGCTTGAAAGGTTATTCAATGAGACACTGTGACTTGTGTGAGGAATCGAAGAATCGGGGCCAAAGAAACCAACGTTTTAACCCAGTAGTGATGGTACCTTAAGGAAGTCCACTTTTAATGGATTCCCATCGAAGACCAAAGACTGTTCAACTGTTTGGTGAAGGTTGTTTTCATTCTCTTTTGTTACTCGACTTCTTGATTTTGATACTTTTGGAATTATACGGGACTGTCCGACTCCCGTTCAGACAGTATTTACTCACTTCATTACTCGTCCGTCAGAGGACCCCACCTTCCGTCGTCGACGTCGTTACCTGGTTATCTGCCAGCCAACTTCCTGTTGAAATTTCAGGAGGGCAAAAAAAAACAAAACAAAAAAAAAAAAAGAAGGGCAATGAAACTCCGATGGTAACGAACAGGATGGTGATCTCTTTAGGTTCGACGGTCCCCAGACACTCTCACTATGGTTCTCTCGGTTCTTCATGAAGACACCAATTGTCGATTACTTTTGTCTATATCCAACCTTTCCCTTTTTATCATTGAGATGCCACCTCTAAGGACCGTCTGTGTAGAAGTTACTTCACTCGTTCCAATTATAGTAGTCATTATTCAGTGTGAATAATATAGTACATAGGGACGATACTGTCTCACTCGTACCTTTAAATTGAGACTCCATAAAGGGGGGTTTGGGTATTGGGGTAGATTAATACTCTTTTGTAGTCTACGTGTGTTTTAATTCCCTGTAAGATGACTTATATACTGGTTATAGGAAGTTTTGGTAGTTAGTACTTTTCGTTGTGTTCGGACTCTTTCAGAGTGTCTAGTCTCCTACACTTCACACTGTAGGACCTAACCTTTCTTCTTGTCCTTTTTTACTGTAATCACTTATTTGACCATTTTACACTTATTCCAGACATCAACTATCATAACTTTGGTTTCAATTAAAGAATCTAAGTTGCTTACATGGTACTAACACAATCTACTATTGTAATCCCCTTCTACCTACCTCCTATATGTACTTAAGAAACACGATAGAAACACGAAAAGAGATTTAACCTTTAATAAAGTTTAAAAATTTTTAACTTTAGTTCGTCTACGTCCACTGAGACGATAGGAATTATCAGGGAAGAGGTATTGGTATTAGATGTTTGGGGGGTCCCGACCTCCTCTAACGGAAGAAGAAAACGAAGACGAAAGATTCTCTAATGATAACTTAAGAATCGTTCTCCTCAACGGACCACCCCAAGTAGTTTTCACCAAACAGTTCAAGACAAAGATCGTCATTATCGGATCCAACAAAACCCGGATAGGAGGGTGTTTCCTGTTGACTGTATGACCTGTGTATAAATTTACAGAAGGAGTTTAGTGACCTCTCGATGTTTACTTCACCTTACTGTTCAGGTTCCCAGTTCTCTCTTCTTTTTAAGTACTCTTTACTCGAACCTCAAACCTAAAATAAAGAGGAACCCGGTCACAATGTAAGTTTTTAATTACCGACTTTCCGACACTTTGACTCGTCTATAAAAACTTTTGTGGAAACCTATAATCGATTTGTTTTTAACCTCAAGTTCCGGACGGTTTTTTTCCTTTCTAAGATTACTTATGATGTCCAAAACGTCAACACTGTTATTTCCCGATGTGAGATACTCATTTTTATCTGGTCTTAATTTAGTTGGGAGGATTTTAATCTTCGGGTCCCTTTATAGAGGTTTCTTCTGTATGTTCAACGGTGGTCTATATACTTCTCTACGAGTCGTCTTGATCAGTCCCTTTACTTTTACTTTTGGTGTTTCTCTACAGTGGAGTGTATAATTTTACCAATAATACTTTTTCCGTTCTTTATCATTCACTACTACTCTTACATCTCTTTTCCCTCGGGAACAAGTGATAACCACCTTTACACGTAACTACGTCGGTCATACCTTTAGTCATATACGAGTCACCGTTTCAACATAGACTGAGGAACGTTGGGGTACCCGACATTGGACGGTCCGACGAGACAGGTACCCTAAGAGGTCCGTTCTTATGACCTCATCCGACAGTAAAGGAAGAGGTGCCCTAGAAGGACTGGGTCCCTAACTTGGGTACAGAGAACGCAGAGGACGTAACCGTTCACCCAAGAAATGGTGATCGTGGTGGACCCTTCGGGGGTCTTTAGTCATCCCTTCAAGGAGTTTTTTAATTTTTGTCACGATGGTCATACTAGATTGTTGGAGAGAAGACCTATATATATAGATTTCTTTTAATTTAGTCATAGAACTTCTCTATAGACGTGAGGGTACAAGTAACGTCGTAGTAAGTGTTATCGACTCTATACCTCTGTTGGATTCACAGGTAGTCGTCCACTTACTTATTTCTTTATACTAAGGTAATATATACTATGTGTGGGGTTTTCCACTTTGAAAGTCAATACTCATTCAGGATCTCTAGATTACATGTCCCACCACTGATACCAATCATTATTACATAACATATGAACTTTAAACGGTTCTTTTATCTAAAATTCACAAGAGTGACCCCCGTCCCACCCCCCCTTCGTTGATACACTCCACTACCTATACTTTTAATATTGAACTAACACCATTAGTAAAGTGTTCCATAGGAATATGGTTCTATGGTATAATATGTGGAATTTACTTATACTAAAAATAAACAGTCAGTGTGGACTTATTTCGACACCCCTGTCACTCCAGAGTCGTTCTGGTGATTAATTTCTAGTTAAATCTTTTTAGTTACTATAAAAGGTGATTGTCTTTATTGATCTCCTATATATTATTTTTTTATACAGTAAGTATTACCGTTATTTTATATTTTTACTTATATATTCTGGAGTCGTCTCTTTAATAACTTGATATAATATACTGTACTTTCTAGACTTAAATATCTCTCTGTAAAGTACAAGACCCGACTCAGTAGAAATATAACAACTTCTTAAGTTAAGAAGGGTTTGTTTAGATATTTGAGTTATATTAAAGAGAGATTTGATGTCGACTTTAAAAAATCCTTAAACTATTTTAATAAAGTTTTAAATACACCTTCTTATTTTTACTCCCTATTGATAAGTCGTTTATCGATGTTTATCGATAAGTTGGAACTTTTTGTTCTCGTTTCTCCTTCTGAACCAGATCTATTCTAAATTCCATAGGTATTTAAGGTATCGTTATTCATATCATTCTGTGACCTTTTTCACTATGTTTTGTTTTTCGTTTTTGTTCGTCAATCTGGTTACCTTGGTTTATCTTTGAGATCTCTGTCTAGGTGTTTACACACTTTGGAAGCATAGACTTTCACATTGTGTTTAATTACCCCCTTTCTTTCTGATGAGAAATATGCTGGAGTTCTTATATGTCTCTTTATACTACGTCATAAAGGTGATACGTAGTATACGTTTTCCTCCGAATTCGAATTACTTTATAGGTTCACACTTTTTAATTTTAATAGTTTATTATCTTTTACTATATCCTAAGAACTACCGTATAGATCTACTGTATTCTTCTCGAAGAATTTTACTGTTGTGCTTGAGATTACGTTTTTTTTAATTAAACTAATTAAACTGATACAGTTTTTAAGATGAATTGTTTCTTGTGGTATTGATTTAAACTCTACTTTCTATTGATGTTTGAAAATTTTCCTAGGAGTTTCCTTTTGTACTTATCCTGATTTAAAGAATCAAGTCTATAGAATTTGGTCTTACCTAAAGAGATGTTACTGGGGTTGAGGTAAATATAGGGTTTCGAACCTGAGAACAATTTCTGAATTTTTACCGTAGATCCGATTTCAGAATTACACTTTAAGTGACTGTAATACTAACAAAGAGAAATTATCTAAAATTCTTCTAGCAGCCATTAACTTTCACCTTCTCTCCCTTGAAATTTTTGTAGATTTGAATAGAAGCCTCTTCCGTTACCGTGGGGTGAGGTCATGAGAACGGATCTTTTAGGGTACCTGAGTCCTCGGACCATCCGACGTCAGGTACCCCAGCGATTCTCAACCTGTACTGACTCGCTGAAGTGAAAGTGAAAAGTGAAAGTACGTAACCTCTTCCTTTACCGTTGGGTGAGGTCACAAGAACGGAACTCTGAGGGTCCCTGCCCCCTCGGACCACCCGACGACAGATATCCCAGCGTGTCTCAACCTGTGCTGACTTCGCTGAATCGTCGTCGTCGTCGTTTGGACAGAATAGTTAACGGTTTCTTTTTAGTCGGGTTTCGGTAGTGTACTGAAGGCATTTCAGTGTTAGTGTTAAACAGAAGAATTTTAATAGAAGAATTTTAATTCTTAACACTTACGTTTCCGTTTTAGACTTTCAGACGTACAAGTCTAAAAGTACATTTTTTTTTAGTAATGCGTACTCTAAAACATTTAATCGTGTCGGAGAATCGTTAGAAATTCGTTGATTCCTGGAAAATTGTGTAGAAGTGTTATTTGTTCTTTATTTTGCTTTTACTCAATCGAGAATAATGGAGGGACGTGTAAAAGGAATTATTTATTTGTTTTAGTACAGAAGGAATTTAAAATTTTCGTCGTCTCTACTTATGTTATTAATGACATTAGTGTGTCTGGGCCCCGTTTTTCTCTTATCGTTTGACGTATCGTGTGGAATCCACTCGGACTCCTCCTCTTATAACGGATTCTTTGATGAAAATATTGTGACTCTCGGTGAGACGACTTTCGGTTTTTTTTTTACAACTTTATGTAAAGGTTAGGAGTCAGTTAAAAGTTGGTTTAAAACATCTACCTTAGTTAAAGTCACTCTTATGCTAATTATAAGTTCGTGAGTGTCTTCTCTCTTGGGAGAATTCGATGTACGGGGGGTGGAGGGAGTGTTAGTGGTGGTAAATGTCTGACTCGAATTGGGGATTTCTGAGGTAAACTTCCGTGGTGAACCCAGAATGACACTTTAACATCTGGGTTACCTAGACATTAACCATAGACGGTAGTGTATTCGACGGGAGAATATATCGAACATGAAAAGGTGTACACCACCCAACTTGTACTGTCTTTAAGTTGACATACTAGTTGAGATCTGTATTTATAACGAGACTTTCATTTTGACGGAATATAGACTGTGGTCTTTTTTTTACAAAAGACCATCATAAAAAAATTATTTGTTTTTCGTAAAAATGAGAAGTTCTCTTTCAAAATCTTTAATTACACACTTTCTTATCCTTTGCGACGCGCCACCGTCAGCACCGTCACTATAGTAAAGTCTTACAAAAGTTAAGAGTGTATTTTTACTGTTATTAATCTTTTAAAAAAATTTGACTATCTGTTATAAAAGTTTGTGTGATCGACTATTCCGTAGGGGTCCTTCGGTTTTTATGTTCACTCACCCCCTTTTATTGAGACTCTAGACGTATTATCGACGAATACCCTCTTTCATCCTTCCCCCTAATCCCAGACGTCCTGATTTCTTACAGTTTCATCGGTTCCACCAGGGGACTCTATTCGTGTCTACCTCAACTCCTGTAGTCGACTTTGAAGTTATCCTTTACAGGAGTTGTCCTTTACTCCTTTTCCTGGTGACCATTATTGTGTTTTTTCAGATCTCTTCGACTCTGGGATACCTGAGAGTTTGAACTTTATGATCTCGAGAAAAGGTCCTGTTCAACGGTGTTAAATCTTTTTGACGATCCTTACTTTAGTTGTAACTTGTCCTACCCCTGGTGTTTCTAAGTCCTTTCTGTCCCAGGTCTAATTTCCCCTCTCTCTTTGTCTTGGTTCTTTAACGTATTTGGTTGGATGGTGTGAGAACTTGTGAAACACCTTGTTCATGTGTTCCCTCCAGATACTGTGATGTCTTCGATATGACTTGGGGTGGAAGAGGATTTTTCAAGTTCTGTTAAACTGTATTTTTATTCGTTAGTTTTTAAAAGTTTCGGAGTACGGCACCTTTTTATTTATGGTACTTTTTGATTCTTTTGTTCATTCTTCGGATGTCTTATTGTACGGATGTCTTTTTCATTAGTACCGTCTTTCTGTTTGGATGTCTTGTCAATTTTAAAACTTAAAAGATTAAGTTTTTACTGTATTTTCTGTAATTCTTTTTTCTATTTTGTGTCCTTTTCTTGTCTCAATCTTTTTGTGTCTTTATTACAATGTTAATTTGTCAGTTGGTTACGTTACCGTGGGTTAGCATCAACACTTTATAAAGGGTTTTTTCTTTTGTCCCGTTAGGCCTCTGCACCTACTAAGGTCCAGACCCCGACCTTTGCACGTCTTCTTAGACCTTTATAAAATAATTTGGTCTATGACTAGGAATATAGTTTCTGATATTCCTAGTTCATTTTTTTTTTTTTTTTTTTTGAATCCTCCATAGAACTCTCCGAGGGTGTCAGTTTCTACCCCGTTAAACTCAAAGTTTTCTTAGTATTAACGTTGATTAACTTTGGGTAGTCTATAGAAATTTAGGTACTGGTATATTATAAAATTTACTCTAGACAGAGGAGACTTACTACTCCTACTATCGGTCAAGTAACGGAACTTAAACACATACATTCCGTGTTTTCTTATAAATAGGATGGGATGGATATACTTTAAATGGTGATATATTGGTTTCTCACTCCGAAGGGTCATTTCTCAGACGACCGTTATGTCCTCTACGTCCTCTGTGGTCACACTAGGGACCCAGTCCTTCTAAGGAACCTCTTCTCGCCCGTTGGGTGAGGTCGTAAGAACGGACCTCTTAGGGTACCTGTCTCCTCGGACCACCCGATATCAGGTGTCCCAGTGTTTCTCAGCTTGTACTGATTCGTTGAGTCATGTGTGTGGGTTTCTCATCTACTATTAATAGAGAAACATTTTTATAAGTCTAATTATTTACTTTCTATTTATTGTGTAATCTTATCGTGGTAAAACGTTGGAGTGACTTTAATTACCTAGATCGGTAACTCTTTGTCATCGAAAAGTATAGTACCTTTACGTCTTTCGGTACGTAAGGACTTCTTTTCTAGTGTGGTAGGAGAAACACAAACAGTTTCTTAAGTCGGACTTAAACTAGTTTGTAGACCTAAGTATACGGTCAAACATCCTCTATATTACCTGTCTTTTTGTATAACTAGGTATGGTTTTTGTACGGTAGTCGTTTTGGGTTTTACACACTTTAAGATATGTAGTTTTCTTCGTTTAACATCCTTTTCTCCTTCTCCTAACTCCCCCCCTGGACATTTTCCTTTCTCTGGAAATTTATACAATAAAATTTAAAAATGACTTCGTATCAACTAAACCCCGAAGAGTCAACCGCGATCACTATTTCTTGGACGGACGGTTACGTCCTCTGTATTCTCCCTGTAAACTAGGGTCCTAGCCCTTCTAAGGGACCTTCTCCTGTACCGTTGGGTGGGGACTTTTTAGGGTACCTTTCTCCTTGGACCACCCGATGTCAGGTACCTCGGTGTTTCTCAACCTGGGCTGACTTCGCTGAATCGCACGTCGTGTGTATGGACTAATAAACAAGATCAAGACACTTTTTACAATCCCATAAAGCTATCCCCAACGTAATTTAGACATCTGACGAAACCCACCATACCTGTAAAATTGTTATAATTAAGAGGGTTACGTACCTGTGTTCTATAGAAAGGTAAAGAAACATATTAGCAGTTGAAGGAAGTAGTCACAAAATATCAAAAGTCTCATATCCATAAAGAGGTGGAACCAATTCAAATGAGAGTCGACAAAATAAGAAAAACTACGTTCAAATTTGTTCTAATAGAAGAATGAAAGACTGTCAGGTAATAATCATATATCTTTTCGTTGTCTAAAGACCAAATTAGAACATAGAACTTTGAAATGTGTAGTCAAAAACCAAAAAAAAAAAAATGTAAAGAGTTCTCTATTTAGAACGTTTTGTATTCAAAGGTTACACCTACACGTGAATGAGTATTCTACCACCGAGATAACAACAAATCAATGATTTAACATAAACTGAGAAAACGTTGGGGTACGTGACATCGGCCGGTCCGAGGAGAGAGGTACCCTAAAGGGTCCGTTTTTATGACCTCACCCAACGGTAAAGGAAGAGGTATGTGTAGTTGAAAATTACCTGTTATGATTCGATAACAAAGATCTATGTGGGTTAACATATTATTTTGGTGTATATGTACGTTTCTTCTTCATAATATTTTTCTTTTCCACCACCAATTAAAACTCCCCTTTCTCTTATAACTCCCTCTTAAAGTCTCCCACTGACCGTTTCAAGATATAGAACTAGACCAATCACTATCTTAGTACAAATGGAAGATTGTTACGTAGTTCTACGTGTAAACCCCAAAAAAACACCAAAAGACATATACATAAGGTAAAACGTTATTTTTCTAAAATTTTCATTATAAATACGAGTATAACGATAGTTAAACCCGTATGAAAGTAACGCAAAGAAGAGCGGATGGAGATGAGTGGGGGGATGTAGTGAGACCCCCAGGTGATGGTTGTTCAGGAAGAGTCAAAGACCTATCATTTCATTAACTTTGGAGTCCCATCCTACATATTCAATGAGATGTACTTTAAAAACACCACAAATAAATACCCTAGATTTTCAAACAATATTTGGTAAACGTAGTGTCTTTATATCCCTGTAATAAAACTCTTGTTACCGTCTTCCAAAGTCTTATGACCCTTAACCCTCCGTAATGAAACACTTGTAAGAACTGTCCGAAACCCATAGATTGTGACCACGTACACTGTACAAGGGACCCAAGAAAACTCTGGTCTAATGTCCTAAAAAAAAGGGAAAACGTAAACGGGGATGGACGTGACTTAGACTAAACAGACGAAAACCATTCTTATTGTTATTTTAGACCTTTCGGACAGATAGAATTTCTGTTCAGATCTGTTATTAATCCAATGTACGGGTTTTGTAAAGTGTTATCATTATATTCCACTGTACGATCTCTCCGTATTTCTTATTAGGATAATATAAATGTACGTCTATAACGGGAACCCCGACCGGATTAATCAGGGCAATTAGTGATACCGGGAAAGTCACGATTCGACCACTTTTCGATTTGGATTAATTATGAGAGATGCCGGTTCGTCTCAAAACCAATATCACCTCGGATCCGAGTGTCGACAGTCTCTTTATAACGACGTAATAAAAAGGAAAGGAAGGTAGTAGAAACGCGTTAAGAGGGGAAGGGTCCAATACTCGTATATTCGTTGAACTTCCGTTTTTGACAGAGTAGTAGAAGTATAAGATGGATGTGAGTCGTGGACTTGATGTGTTTCGTCTCTGTTCTACAACAATGGGTAAGTTAAGGAAACAATGTCTTTTTATATATATATAGACGTTCCCTTCATCCGTTAATTTGATCTTACTCGAAATCGAAATTGAAAACGAAGAATTAAAAGTTGAATCCATTTTAAATGTATCCCACTTTATGTATCTAAAATCCTGATATCAAACTACTTAACATTATTCACCTATGTTGACACATTGGATTTATGGATCGTGTTATATCTTATAATCGTACTGGGGTATTATAACGGAACACGGGGAGGTCAGACGTGTCCGGGAGTCTTCGTTGGAGTCAACATTGTAACGGTATATAATAAAACCGGCTAAGATCTTGAAGTCGATACTTACCTTACTACGATGTACAAAAGAAAACGTAGACCGAGACATTGTGTTGTACTGTAAAAAATATAAGTAGTCACAACACACATATTCCTTGAGTAAGAAGAAATACGACTTCTTCGACTTCGACTTGCCAAGATACTTCTGGATATTCTGGAAAATCTTGATTATGGGTTTTTTCTACAAGAAAAGTAATATCCCCTGAACTTACGTTTTCATCCTTCAGTTCTTTGTGGACCTACATTGTCCGTTTAAACCGGAACCTTATGCCTTACTTCGTCCCGTTTCCGATTATCTCAAAACGGTTCTTGTGTGGGACCAGTATCGTTTGTGGGAGAAGGTTGTTGTGTTCTGAGATGTGTACCTGTAGTGGTCTACCAGTTGTGACTTTAGTCTAACTAATATAAGAAACGTCGGTTTCTACCTCTTCCAGATATGTCAGTCGTTTTTGTTCTGGTCCTCGACTGACACCGAGTCTAGTACTTGAGGAATAACGGTTTAAGTCTGAATTTAACTTCTTTCACCCCTTTTGGTGATCTGGTAAGTCCATACTGGATTTAGTTTAAGGAATACCAATATGTCACCTTCACTTTTTATCTAAATTCCCTGATCTAGACTATCTATCTCACGGACTACTTGATACCTTACTCCAAGTACTGTAACATGTCCTCTGTCCCTAGTTCTGGTAGGGTTTCTTTTTCTTTACGTTTTTTCGTTTTACCGACAGACTCCTCCGGAATGTTTATCGACACTTTTCTTCTCTTCGCTTTTCGTTTCCTCTTTTCCTTTCTATATTCGTAGACTTACGTCTCAAGGTTTCTTATCGTTCTTCTCTATTCTTTCGGAAGGAGTCACTAATTACGTTTCTTTATCTCCTTTTGTTGTCTTACCCTTTTTGATCTCTAGAGAAGTTCTTTTAATCTCTATGGTTCCCTTGTAAAGCACGTTTCTACCCGAGCTCTTTACTATCTTTAATATACCTGGATTGTCCTCGTCTTCTTATGTGTTTTCTTTATATGTTTTTCTAGAAGGTATGGTTCTATTAGTGCTACCACACTAGTGAGGGGATCTCGGTCTGTAGGACCTTACACTTCAGTTCACCCGAAATCTTTCGTAGTGATGCTTACTTCGATCACCTCCACTACCTTAAGGTCAACTCGATAAACTTTAGGACTTTCTACTACGACACTTTCACGACGTGAGTTATACGGTCGTTCAAACCTTTTGAGTCGTTACCGGTGTCCCGGCCTTTTTCAGTCAAAAGTAAGGTTAGGGTTTCTTTCCGTTACGGTTTCTTACGAGTTTGATGGTGTGTTAACGTGAGTAGAGTGTACGATCATTTCATTACGAGTTTTAAGAGGTTCGGTCCGAAGTCGTTATGTACTTGGCACTTGAAGGACTACAACTTCGACCAAAATCTTTTCCGTCTCCTTGGTCTCTAGTTTAACGGTTGTAGGTGACCTAGTACCTTTTTCGTTCTCTCAAGGTCTTTTTGTAGATAAAGACGAAAGAACTGATACGGTTTCGGAAACTGACACACCTAGTGTTATTTGACACCTTTTAAGGCTTTCTCTACCCTTATGGTCTGGTGGACTGCACGGAGAACTCTTTGGACATACGTCCAGTCCTTCGTTGTCAATCTTGACCTGTACCTTGTTGTCTGACCAAGGTTTATCCTTTTCCTCATGTAGTTCCGACATATAACAG
>SJYO01038709.1:49446058-49556231 GCA_006410555.1 Capra ibex
CTTTGAGGTCATGAAACCGGTGGAGTACGCTTCTCAACTGAGTAACCTTTTCTGAGACTACGACCCTCCCTAACCCCCGTCCTCCTCTTCCCCTGCTGTCTCCTACTCTACCGACCTACCGTAGTGGCTGAGCTACCTGTACTCAGACTCACTTGAGGCCCTCAACCACTACCTGTCCCTCCGGACCACACGACGTTAAGTACCCCAGTGTTTCTCAGTCTGTGCTGACTCGCTGACTTGACTTGACTTGACTTGACTCATCAGATAACATGTCTACATTCTGTTAAACAAAATAGGAAAGAAAACAACTACTTGTAAACCGACAAAGGTCACATTCCGACATTACTTATTTGGACGATACTTGTAAGAACTTTTTCAGTAAGACACTTGCACAAAAGTAAGGAACTCATCTTAATGACCCAGCATCTCATCCACATACAAACTGAAACATTTTTTGACGGTTAACACATTTCAACAGTACAAAAAAGTGAAAGGGGGTTTTGTTAGATACGTCGGGGTCAACGAGTTACGGGAGAAACTTACAAGTACTCACACGTCATCTAAGAATCGCACTTACATTAAACATAAAAGGAGTATTGTTTTCTACCACTAGTTCGAGAGTACACGTATAACCGGTTGACATATCAGAGAAAAAACTTAACAGAGTAAAAATTTAAATAAAAATAAAGTAACAAATAAAAACTCAATACTCTCGAGTAAGATCTAAAACCTACAATCAAAAGTAGACTATATACAAACCATTTATACAAAGGGGGGGACATCGAACGGATAAGCAAACGATTTATGACAGAAACTCTTCGTCGTCAAAAATGGAAACTACTTCAAGGTGAATAGTTAAAAAAAAAAGAAAATACCAATCACAACAGACACAGGACAGACTTTTTAGTAACAGATAGGGTAGTAGTGTTTCTGTAAGAAGACAAACAAGGACACAGAGACAGTAGACGGTGTAAGGGTCGTCGACGAGAGACGATCTCGAGCATCAGAACGGGATACGGACACGTCGAACATAAACTGATTTCCCCAGTGGAGATGTCTAAAGACGTTGAGGACAAGACGAGTCCAGGGAGATAGGTCGTTTCAGGTCGGTTAAATCGTTAAAACTATAGACTAGAGACAAAGGACTTGGAGTTGTTCTGACGACAAGAGACAGACCCAATGAAGGGACGACATCGAACTTTTCAAATGAGTTCGTTTTTTTTTTTTTTTTTTTCTCGTTTATACTTCGAATGGAGTACGTGGAGGAAGAGAGTTTCTAGTTTTGGGACAAAACAGATGACGAAGGTTGGTCAACGAAGTACATAAAACACGTCAAACTATCAAAAAATACTACCTTTTTACTCAGGTCATCGGTATTAAGACGGTACTAGTCGTGGTCAGAAATTAAACATACAAAAATATAACAATTTCTAAAGAACCTCCTACATACATTTTTGGGAACACTTAGTTAAGACTATCGAAATTTTACCAACGGGAGACGGTACATAAAACTCAGTGTCTGTGGAAACTCTTAGGTTACGTTATAAAAAAAAGAAGAAAACAAGGGTCACGTTAGAATTCTTTGAAAGAAGTCTTTTTATGTACGTACCAGTGTAAAATGTCCGTTAAGGTCTCTGAAGTAACTAAGGGACTTCGGGTCGACACTTGCTAACAATATTTGTCTGACTCTTAATTCTTAGAGACAAGTTATAATAAAGATATCGAGTGTACACACCAACAAAAACAAAATAAAGGTTTTTACTTTTGTTCTACTATTATCGGTTGTATCTTTCAAACCTATTTAAAATATCCTACATTTATTCAAACCTATACCTCGTTTATATAAAGATACGTATGGAGTTGTCCAAACATTAAGTGATAGATTCGAATCCTTTTCCGAATTTTCCGAAAAAGATTCCCTTTGATTTAAAATATGGGTGGTATGACATGGGAAACGTGAACACAGACTTTTTACCTAAGTTGACTAACAACATGTCTTTAGTTAACAAAAATATCAATTTTACTAATCAGTAATATATCAGTTGGATAAGTCAATGCACGAATACTCAGGAGAATACTTAGTATTTACATTTATGTCGTTATTCTACGTTAAGTTTTGACATGTTGTCTAAGGGTGGGAAAAGTGTAGTCAAAGAGGTCTTCGGTTGAGACTCTATTCCGGAGTTTACGTTCTTCATATAAACCCTCCATCAAAGTTCCTGGTATCCCGAAGGGACCACCGAATCTACTATTTCTTAACCGGACGTTACGTCCTCTGCGCCCAAGTTAGGGACCCAACCCTCCTAGGGGACCTCTTCCCTTACCGATGAGCAAGGTGATACGAACGGACTTCTTAGGATACCTGTCTCCTTGGACCACCCGATGTCAGGTACCCTAGTGTTTCTCAGTCTGTGCTGACTCACCGAGTGTGAAAGTGAAAGTTAAGAAAGTTCCTTGTAAGCTTCCTCTCTCCCTTCATTCTACCCTACCCCTCTTTCGGTTCTTTCCCTAATACCACTCCGTTCAATGACGAAACCTTTCGACCTCGAATTAGGGTGACCCCTCGAGACCCTCGGTCAGATTTTATGTGTGGAGTCTTTATCGTGTAGGCTTCCCGTTCTCTCAACCTTATAGATAGGCGGTTAAGGGTAATCTATAACCAACTCCCGACATGGGTCTCCCACAATTAAGAGGTCGTACGGACCGGATGACATACACCCATCTGTCTTCCCTAAGAGGAAGACGGAGCCACCGGTCTCTCTAGGTGTTTTCTAGTCGTTACGCCTGTCAACTTTCAGTTCGACAGAATGTGTAGTCACGGTTCCACTACGCTCGTCCTGAGATTCTCGTCGACGATAAAGGAAGTTCGGTTTTGTTATGGATCGGGACCACTGTGAATCTCATTTATCGTTCCAAAGGGGGGTAAAATATCAAAGTAAAACAAAATGTCCTACTACCTACGAAAAGGAACTCAGGGGTTTTGAACTATAGACAGATCATTGTACGTGAGGGATTATACAATACAAATCTTTTATCGCAAGTTTAAACGACTAAACGAAACCAAACATGCAAGGAAGGGAGTCCGATACTGTCGATCTCGTAGTAGTCTTCTACAAAATTATTATTTGTTTACCCCAGAGACGTTTATATTAATTAAAAGAGAGTATATTAAAAAAAAGAACACACTACAGTCGTATCCTAAGATTTGCTGTTTCTATTTTTATTAGAACTACCTCTGACGAAATCAAGTAGGAGATTTAACTTTAGATCTCATTGAAGTCCCCCTTTTACAAACGGGTCACACGAAACGAAGGAAACTTTATCGATAGATTATTACCGTTTACAAGAAACTCATGGTCCGAGACAATCTTCGTGAAATACACATAATTAAGCAAATTATAAGTATGTCGGGTCCTCGAAACATGATAGTAGTCAGTATATAATATTAATTTCTGTTTCTCCGTCTATTTTTAATAAAGGGAATACATCATTTCGGCGTCTTTACTATTCATCTTCAAAATATTAACTTGCGGAGGATTATTGGTATCGGGTAAAAAAGGGTAGATGTAGAGTTGGTCGTACCTCATTGATAGTAGGTCGTTTCATTTAGATCTCTATTAAACGACGAGAAAGAAGAATTTGAAAACGGTTTGTATCTAAGGTCGACCCAAAAAAAAAAATACTTGAAGGTTTTTTAGAATATCTAGTAAAGTCTTAGAACTATATGGATTACTACCTCCGACAAGGGTGTCTATAAACCGTTTGGTTTCATTACACGATATTTGTATCCAGTTGTGTGAAAAAGATATTTCCTAGTCTAGTATTTACAAAAGTTGGAATGGTCGAGATACATCGGACTTTTATTAGTATCTGGTATGTATTTATTTAGCCGTATAGACACACGGTTATTTCAAAATAAATGTTTGTGGTCGTCGTGTGACCTAAAACGGGTGTCAGATTCAAACGGTTGGGGACGAGATCTTTGTATCTTATGGTTCATATAAGTAGTTATTAACGGGTGCTCAAGGTGAAAGTCTTTCGAAACTTACACATTTTGGTAATAATGTGTTAAACATCCTTTCAATACACTTCAATTTTGATCTCCCCTGAAACTCTGACTCTGTAGGATCAGGTTACTCCTTTAATTATGCTTTCTGTAAGGGTGAACTAAAAGAAAAAGACACATTTCCGAAGAAAATCACGGGGACTCGAAACAATTATTCACAATTGATCATTTCTCTTCTGACACTCTGAATCCTTCTCTTATAAGTCCCCCTTTACTCACGAAAGGAACAATTTTAATCCGTATTGGAGTCTCAAGTTATTACAAGAAGTCTAATTAATTTACCCTTTTGGTTACTATTTCTTAATCCTAGTTCATTTCTTACAGTTGGGACTTATGAGTAACCTTCCTGACTACGTCTTCGACTTTGAGGTCATAAAACCAGTAGACTACGCTTGTCGACTGACAAACCTTTTCAGGGACTACGACCCTTTCTAACTCCCGTCTTCCTCTTCTCCCACAGTCCCCTATTCTACCGACCTACCGTAGTGGTTATGTTACCTGTACTTGAACCCGTTTAAAACTCTCTACCACTCCCTGTCTCCGGACCGTATGACGTCAGTTACCCCAGCGTCTCAGTCTGTACTGACCACCGACTTGTTGTTGTTGTTTCTTACGGTTATTTTATTGGAAATGAAAGAACATGTCCTCTCTTTTCTTTTTATTATGGTAAATATTTAAATTGAAAACAAGTAAAAAGAATGTTATTTTAGTCCACTTATATAATGAAAAACCTCTATTGGTCTACTGTATATGTAGATGGATTAAACTCTCTGTAAAATAAAAGACCTTTTCTTGAATCTCTATTCTTTTTGACTGAGTTAATATACATTTTTCAATATTACCTCCGTATGATTTGACTTTCTCTGGGATCTGGGATCAATAACGTCAATAATCAATAAACTTTTTATCTCTGAACTCCGAGTTCGAGTGACACTACGGTTTCCAGTCGGTCAATCTTACTTCGACCCTATCTTCCGCGTACGTAACCACTCTCAGTACAAGGTTAAAATCTCGGTTCTCCCAAGTTAGGTCGAGACGATGAACATTGAAAGATTGAAAGTCTTTCAATGAATTTGAGAGACTCAGAGGTAATATAATAGACGTTTGACCCATACTGATGACTCGTAAGTTCCAAAACATCACTAATTTACTTTATGGGTCATATTTCAGGGTCCAGGGATCATCACCGAATTATTTACTATTGATAGTATAAGGTGACCTATTAATACATAACTCTTTATTGTATACATTCCAGATGTAGTTCCTTACCCCTGTGTTTCTATTTATTCTGTTTTAGGAGTAGGATATGTACAAGTATCCTGTGTCTGGGTACTTCTCTACTAACCATTATATGAATCAGACACCATTCCTGATTTTGACTCTATAAGAAATTCACGATACTCTTATATCCTCTACCTCGGAAATCTTGATACGATAGGTTAGGTTATAGATAATCGACATACATCGATAATTCATGAACTTTACACCGATTAAGTTTGACTCTACACGATCCTTACATTTTATGTTCTAAAACTTCTGTATTATGGGGGGTCGGGGTGGAATGTGTGTTTTTCGTTTTATAGACTATTTATTGAAAGATCCGTCTCAAGTACAACTTTACTTTATAAATCTATTATTTCCGGTTTAGGACAGAGAGATGGTAAGATTCAGACCATTTCTTCTGTCCGTTTGTTAACTATATTACGTTATAATCTTCTCGTTATACTCTACATATGTGTACCCCCTTTCGGCACCCGGACACAGTATGTACCATACTGTAAACTCGATCGAGACGTCCGATGTATTAAGGGGCCTACTTCCTCCTTCCTTCTCGGGAGGTCGATCGGTTTGTCTTTTCCACCCTCATTTCTGTACCTTTCTTGTTCGTCAACAAAGAAAATGGTCAAAAGAGTCTACAGGAACTTGGGTGACACTTCTTACTTCACGACAAACGTTCAGGGAAGGCATCAAATCAATAAGTTCGTTATACATAAGTCGTAGTTTATTATATAATCGATCGTAAATAACTCAAGAATATTACACGGTCTGTGTTTCACGAAAAGTAAATTAGGAGTTTCATTAAGTTACTCGATCTTTTGTAGGGTAAATATCCACTCCTTTGACTTCTAATGTTTCTAATCAGTGAACGGGTTCTAGTACGGTAATTTTATCCGTCTCTACCTTAATGTCAAGACGGACTATGGTTTAAGTACTCTTATGTCGGAGGGACGGAACAGATATGGAGGGTCGTCCGGAACTCGTCCTTTTTTCGTCTTTCCAGTGTCATATCGGTCTCCCCCGTTAAGGTTGACACCAGTGGACCCTACACTGTCGGCCTCAAGAAGGATTTTTGTCGAGATTCATTTCGTGTAAAACTTTTTCACCTCCTGGGTTGTCTCTTCAAAGGTACCTCTACGAATCTCAACGGTCTTTACCAGGACCTCCCATCTTGAGATCTCTCGCCGGTTCTCTTCGTCGAACACCGACGGTCTCCCTTTCGACGGGAGTGGGTCTCGTAGAGACAAAGACCTTCGATGACACTCGTCTCTACCGACGACTATGACGACGATGATGATTATCTTCCCGCCCGACCCTCTATAGTATTAGTTTCCAAATGACTGGAGACGGTAGAGCTCTCTTTTGACAGAACTGTAGTTGCACTTTTTGACTGAGGTGACTAGAAAATCATCAGACGAAGGATTTCTATACTTTGTTTCAAGGGATGGACATTCAGACCACTCTAACCAGGGGTCTTGAAGACTCACCCCCAAAGAATCTGATTGTTATACCTTTTTATCTTCTCATAACACAGTCTCTTCCCCTCTCTACCTGATACTCGGTTGATCCTTTTATGTCCCAATGTACAAACACCGTATATTCCCTTAGTAGATAGATATCCTAATTGGGTTTATTTAATTCAAAATGAGGTTACTATTAAAAGCGAAAATTTATATATACTGAGTGTATATATAAGTTAAGTATAAATATGTTTATATACACCTTAAACCCTAAAGGTGGTCTATCACTGGTTTTTCTAAACTCTAAGAGAACGACACCTCGTGTCCAAGTTCTACTCGTCCGAAGTCATCAACACCGTGCACCTGAGTCCTCAACACCGAGGACCCGAGATCTCGTGTTTGAGTTAAGAACACCGGGTGTGCGAGTAAACGAGGTACCGTACACCTTAGGAGGGTCTAGTCCCTAGTTTGGATACAGAGGACGTGACTGTCCGTCTGGGAAGTAGTGACTCGGTGTTCCCTTCGGGAGAAACATCTGAAAAATTACTACCACCCCCTTAGTCTAAGAACTTGTCTTCAAATCATGTAAACTGATATGAACACGGATCCGACATATCTCTCAGACTCTTGGGTTCAGAGTTTCTTCTGACAGACCGGAGTCAAGGTCCGAAAAGGTAGGATATCGGTAAACTGGTAATTACTACTGAGGAGTGAAGTGACTCTCGTCTTTAAAAACAGACAACACAAGAGATACCTTAGAGGTTACGGGACATATACGGATCGTACAACAATAATGAGTTAGTTTTGGTGGGCGGTGACGTCCTCTGTACCCAAGCCAGGGACTAGACCCTTCTAGGGTGTAGAGTGCCTCGTCGACTCGGGTACACGCTGTTGATAATTATAACTCGGATACGAGATCTCGACCCCTTGGTGTTGATGACTTCGGGTTCTCGGGTACGAGGCGTCACTCTCTTCGGGCTCGTGGTGTTGATCCCTTTTCAGGTGTGTCGTTACTTCTGGGTCGTGTCGGGTTTTATGTAGTTAGTTTAATAGAAGACTTTTCCAATTCGTATTTAGATGGTATACGGGGTCGTCAAGATGAGGATTCATAGATGGGTTTTCCTCACTTATATATACAGGTGTGTGTCTGAACGTATGATACTCCCAACATTGTACTTGGGGTACGTATCAACTTAGGTGACTGCGAAGTGATTCAAGTCTCCAAAAAGGTTCCAGTATCTCAATCAGTTCTCGTCTCGATTACAAAATGGGAACAGACCAAGAAGACACCGATTCAACGAAGTCAGTACAGACTGAGAAACGCTGGGGCACCTGGTATCGGGCGGTCCGAGGAGACAGGTACCCTAAGAGATCCGTTCTTATGACCCCACCCGACGGTAAAGGAAGAGGTACAGACCAAAATCACTGACAAAAAAGGGAGTATCGTAGTGTGACAAGGGGTCTATATATGTCTAATAAAAATCTATTCTATAAGAACCACAATAATTTTCAATTTGTAAGTTTCGAGTACCATTCTACCTGTTCTCTATTTTAATATAAATTCAAACAAGAAAATAAGGTATTTCAAGACATTATTCTGTCAAAACCATTGGAGAGTCATAAAGAAAGGTAAAAGAATAGGTTTTTTACCTATATAATTATCGTCGATCCGTGTCTCGTGACAGAGAAGTTCTTTTAATCTCTATGGTTCCCTTGTAAAGTACGTTTCTACCCGAGCTATTTCCTGTCTTTACGATACCTGGATTGTCCTCGTCTTCTATAATTCTTCTCCACCGTTCTTATGTGTCTTCTTGACTTGTTTTTTCTAGAAGGTATGGTTCTATTAGGACTACCACACTAGTGAGTGGATCTCGGTCTGTAGGACCTTACACTTCAGTTCACCCGAAATCTTTCGTAGTGATGCTTGTTTCGATCACCTCCACTACCTTAAGGTCAACTCGATAAACTTTAGGACTTTCTACTACGACACTTTCACGACGTGAGTTATACGGTCGTTTAAACCTTTTGAGTCGTTACCGGTGTCCTGACCTTTTCCAGTTAAAAGTAAGGTTAGGGTTTCTTTCCGTTACGGTTTCTTACGAGTTTGATGGTGTGTTAACGTGAGTAGAGTGTACGATCATTTCATTACGAGTTTTAAGAGATTCGGTCCGAAGTCGTTATGCACTTGGTACTTGAAGGTCTACAAGTTCGACCAAAATCTTTTCCGTCTACTTGCTCTCTAGTTTAACGGTTGTAGGCGACCTAACACCTTTTTCGTTCTTTCAAGGTCTTTTTGTAGATAAAGACGAAATAACTGATACGGTTTCGAAAACTGACACACCTAGGGTTATGTGACATCTTTTAAGACTTTCTCTACCCTTATGGTCTGGTGGACTACACGGAGAACTCTTTGGACATACGTCCAGTCCTTCGTTGTCAATCTTGACTTGTACCTTGTTGTCTGACGAAGGTTTATCCCTTTCCTCATGTAGTTCCGACATATAACAGTGGGACGAATCAATTGAAGATACGTCTTATGTAGTACTCTTTGTGACCCGATCTTCTTCGTGTTCGACCTTAGTTCTAACGGCCCTCTTTATAGTTATTGGAGTCTATACGTCTACTGTGGTGGGAATACCGTCTTTCACTTCTCCTTGATTTTTCGGAGAACTACTTTCACTTTCTCCTCTCGCCTTTTGAACCGAATTTCGAGTTGTAAGTCTTTTGTTTCTAGTACCATAGACCAGGGTAGTGAAGTACCCTTCATCTACCCCTTTGGCACCTTTGTCACAGTCTGAAATAAAAGACCCGAGGTTTTAGTGACGTCAACCACTGACGTCGGCACTTTAATTTTCTGTGAATGAGAAACCTTCTTATCAATACTGGTTGGATCTATCGTATAACTTTTCGTCTCTGTAATGAAACGGTTGTTTCCAGGTAGATCAGTTCCGATACCAAAAAGGTCACCAGTATATACCTACACTTTTAACCTGACACTTCTTCCGACTCACGGCTTCTTAACTACGAAAACTTGACACCACAACCTCTTCTGAGAACTCTCCTGACGTTCCTCTAGGTTGGTCAGGTAAGACTTCCTCTAGTCGGGACCTTAAAGAAACCTTCCTGACTACGATTGCGACTTTGAGGTCATGAAACCGGTGGAGTACCCTTCTCAACTGAGTAACCTTTTCTGACACTACGACCCTCCCTAACCCCCTTCCTCCTCTTCCCCTACTGTCTCCTACTCTACCGACCTACCGTATTGGCTGAGTTACCTACACTCAAACTCACTTGAGGTCCTCAATCACTACCTGTCCCTCCGGACCGCACGACGCTAAGTACCCCAGTGTTTCTCATCCTGTGCTGACTCACTGACTTGACTTGACTTGACTTATCGTCGATTAAGGTTTTAATAGACTTTTTTAATTACCGTCTCCTACTCCACCAACCTACAGTAGTGGCTGAGTTACCTGTACTCAAACTCGTTTGAGACCCTCCATCATTTCCTGTCCCTTCGGACCGTACGACGTCAGGTACGTTCGTAGGATTCGGTGAAGTCAACACAGGTTGAGAAACGCTGGGATACATGGTATCGGGAGGTCCGAAGAGACAGATATCCTAAGAGGTCCGTACTTACGACCTCACTCAACGGTACGGGAGGAGGTCCTCTAGAAGGGTTCGGTCCCTATCTTGGGTGTAAAGGATGTAGAGGACGTAACCGTCCACTCAAGAAATGGGGATCGTGGTGGACGACGTCAGGTATCCCAGCGTTTCTCAGTCTGTACTGAATCGCTGACTTGTCGTTGTTTCACTTACTCCATTTTATTCTAACGCACATATCGTGTCACGGAGTGTGTACCTTTACAAGTTATTACGAATAGACAGTAAAATTTACAACAAATATTCGGAATAATAAAAGTTAATAAAGAGGTACTTGTAACTTTTTTCCTTTTGTTCACAGTCGATTATATACTCCTTAGAAGAGTTCTTCTAAATCGAAATCCTTAACACCTTTTCAGTATTGTTTCGGAACTACTATAGTATAACCTATCTCCCATTGACGTTTGTACGACTTATATGAACCCAACTCTTACATGAGAACTTATTAAACTCTAATACAGTATAAACAGTCACATTACCCCGGTGTTTTTACTAAATGAAAGGTCGGAACGATTTTAAACAGAAGAATTCGTTCTATTTCGTCAATTCGTTGTCATTAATGGTAGGATCAAGAGAGTTCACCTAAAATGTCCTTCACTTGGTTATTCTTTATTCGAGAGTTAAGACTAACTCCTCAGTACCACTGTTGGGACGGGACCCCCCTCCCAACTGTTGGGTTACGACAGGAGACCTGTCCTGTTCCCCCGCCCCAATCTTCTCCCCCTGACAAGGGTCTCTCGAGTCGGGGACACCCTCCGATTCTGACGAGGCTTATACTGGACACCCGTATGGACTCCGCCCCGCTGGGTCTACTGCCGGGCTTCCCAGTAGGGGAAATACGAGTAGTGGTCGATGTAGGTGGGTCTTTCCCTTTCTCGTTTGGTCCCATCATGACACGGAACCCTAGTCGTGTCCCTCTTCCCTTCATACGATCAAGTGATCCCGATAGTATTGTTTTGAGGTGTCTGAGGTACCGAAGTCGATATCCTTAAATAAAAGTGTCAAGACCTCCGACCTTTAGGGTATAGATCCGTGACAGTCTCAACAAAAAAAAAGACTCGGGACAGAGGAACCGGACGTTCACCGACTGGAGAACGACGGAGAAGTGTCACAGCAGGGAGACCCCCCACACGTAGGGACGACACAGAGAGACACACAGGATTAGAAAAAGAAGAAAATTTCTGTGGTCAGTCTAACCTAGTTCTGGGTGAAATTACCGGGGTAAACTTGACTTAGTGAAGAGTTTTTCGCAATAGAGGTCGATGTCAGTGTTACCCTTCACCATTAGGACACGGTTTTATAGTTTACGTATTTTATTAAAACGTAAGCATTACTTAAGTCAGTCCGTATCGGTAACCTTAAAACCAAAAATACAACTCTCCCTTGGGTCTCCCTATCACTAACGATAGACTGGATTTCTACTACGACATGAGAGGTAAACCATCTTATCCACCACCGGTTTCCCAATTAAGAGGGGATCTCAGTGTATTCTTTAAATTCTTTCTACAGTATTTTATATAAAAGACACTTAGTCATAGTAAAAACTTCCTTTAATGAAATTGTCTTTACACACTATACAAGAGTCTCAGTGGCCTCTTTTTGTTAACTATCTCCCCCTTGATATATATATATATAGAAATTTGGACTTTAACGGGGGTCGTCCTGACCTCCCTTCACTACTATAAAATCCGATTTCCGGGGTTCGGTTAACACGAATTTACTACGTGAACTCCGAAAAAAAACTTTTCGACTCACGGTAGTAACCAGTAAGAGATCAACTTACCTGTTCCACGGGGTTCCGTAGAGGGTCTGTGAAAAAGTAAATATGAAATTTCTATTTTCCGTCGTCGAAGGAGATTGTGTAATCTAGTTTGTCTCTTGTCTCCTGTTGTTGTTCTGACGTAAGTAGAGGAAGACGCGATCCACTGACCGAGGTGAGTGAGGTAGTCGAGGGACGAGGTCGTTTCGGAGGTGGAGGGGATCACTATTATTATTAGTAGTAGTATTTTCGCGATTACAAGGAACCCTCGAATGTAGTCCGTAACAAAATCCGTGAAATACGTAGAACAACTTAGTAGCACTATTTGGATCCATAGGTCTATGGTCATTATTGTTGTAGTAGGGCAAAACGTTTCCCCTTTTCCCTCTTGTTTGTTCACTTCACGGAACTTGTTCTAGTATTTTGAACACTGTCGACCCTCGATCTGGGTCGGTAGTACCGACACCGTAGGCCAGTACAAGGACGACGAGATGTGCCGGGACAGTTTCAGGAACCAATGGATAGTCCTGTAGTCGGGGTTCAATGTTTAGAGTTGGGGTAGAGGAGAGTGAAGACGGGAGGAAGTATCGTTTGTTTACTAAGAGGTCCGTCGAAAGAACATCCAAATAAAATATAAACCTACAATCAGTCTAGACAACTTTTGTACTTTCACCCGATGTAGAAGGGAGTAACACTACGAACACATGAACAGAAGGGGGTCACCTAAAATTCTTGTACCTAGGTAAAATTCTTACACCTAGATAAGTTGTTTCGACCGTTAACATATAGCTTTCCTCGGATGAACCTGACCGAAGAGAAAGACCCAAATGTGTTGAGATCAACGGTCCGGGACACGACCCGTGAATCACTTCTTCCTAGGAATTTCCCTGTTAATTCGTGTGACCAGACGTTTCTCGGTTGGAAGAGTAGTGTCATAAAGGAATCGTGACCGACGTGTACGCTTAGTAAACCCCCTCAAAGTCGTATTTATAGTCACGGGAACGGGGTGGGATCTGAAAAACTTAGTTTTAGAGACCCCCACTCTGGTCCTGTCACCATCAAAAAGACCTCGAGTGGTTCACTGGTTTATTCGTCGGGTTCGAACGGACAGGGACGTCTCTCTGTGTGTACATTTACTCATTAATCTTCTGGGACACCAATTCTATTCTCGTCTCACAATATTTATCGTACTTCTGTTTCGGTGACGAAGACTGGTCTCTGGGACGGCTCCTGAAGTGTCTCCTCCTCTGCGACTGGACCAGATTAACCTACTCTTTTACGAGTGTGTCATCTTCCCTCACCCCGGACCTATAAGGTCCGTCTAACTTCTCGTCCGTGTTTCTGTCTCAATGTCTTTTCCTTCTCCGTAAAACTTTTCTTTATCCCAAGGGGGACCGATTTGTCATCCACCCACAGTTACCCCATCTTCGGATTAGTAATTACCGAAACCCACGGGACGACCCACGACGTGAAATTAGGACGTTCACTCCAAGGACCGACAACATTGGGTTCATACTTGGCTAAGAGATGAAGGGAATCCAGTACACTTTCTCCTGAGTTATAAAAAGATATCCTTAAAATAATATTTTTAAATCCCTCCTTTTTTTTTTTTGTCTTCATTTTGGTCTCTTTTAGTTTTCGTCTCTCTGATTTATTTAAAACGTTATTAATTGTATACCTTGCGTAGAAACAGCAGGCATTTCTTACGAGTTCATCTTTGGGAATAGTTACTAGTAGAAGGGAAGAAAGGGCACTCACAGAGACTCAAGAACAATGAAGATCTTCGTTTTTCTTTAAAGAAGTAGACGAAATTTAAGAGGACACTTCCTCCTCTATTACAGTCTCCGAGGATAAACTTTTTATACCTCACACGGATTTTGAGTATAAATAGTTCCTGTCTTCTGTCGGTTTCGAAAGGTAGACCTGCACCCTGAGGGTAAGAAGGGACATGGGGTTCGCGAAATTATTTAGAGAAGTACCTTTACACCCAGGACGTTTTAACATTAAGAATCTGAAATTGTCACATAATAAAACACGGTCGTCATCACCGTTATTCGATATCATTCCTACCAGTAAGTAACCAACATACTGAATGACGTTCGGAGTGGAGAGACTCGGAGCACAAAGAGTCAACGTAGAACTCTCCAATACGAATCAAGAATGGTTGAGACTCTAAGACACTGAAGATACCTAAGATGTAAAAAAGGTCGGAATTCGAACCACTAGTTTTAGTGAAGACTACGATTGAGTGATACTAAGGAGACTGTCGGGTACTTTTGATAAAATGTGGAACCGCGGGGAGAGGGGGTCTCTTTAGTCGAATTTTACAAAAAGAAACTGTTTTTACACCCGAATCAAGAATTTTTACGACAGTCCAACGTACGTCAAACTACCTCGACGAATTCTTTAGACAGTTGTCGTAGGACCCAATTTAACAACTCGTTCGTTTGGCTAGGACATGATTACATCAACTTATAAAAGACTGTCGGACGCTATCGAAGAAATCGAGAAATACAAGACAGTTGATCACCTCTATCGAAGAATTTCTCCCCACTCAGAAATACGTAATTTCTTACAGTTTACATCAAGGTAGTGAATGTAAAGTTCCCGTAAGATACGTTCCGACGGGATCCAGAGACAACATTACGGGTCTTTTCAAGACGATGAGGGATGAGGTTTCTTTTGATAAAACAAAGAAGAATCTTCTACTTCCAAGTAAGAACAGACTCATAAACTTAAAGTAGTTCTTCCACTTTTCAGGAACGAAACCTATGTGTTTTAATTTTGTTTAATCAGTCATGGGTGAGGTCATGAGAACGGACCTTTCAGGGTACTTACCTCTTCGGACCACCCGACGTCAGGTACCCCAGTGATTCGTAGTCTGTGCTGACTCGCTGAAGTGAAAGTGAAAAGTCAAAGTACGTAACCTCTTCCTTTACCGTTGGGTGAGGTCATAAGAACGGACCTCTTGGGGTCCCTGCTCCCTCGGACCACCCGACGGTAGATATCCTAGCGGGTCTCAGCCTGTGCTGACTTCGCTGAATCGTCGTCATCGTCATCGTCAGAAAATGGTTTGTTTGACACCTTTTAAGGGTTTTTCTACCCTTATGGTCTGGTGAACTGGACGGAGGACTCTTTAGATATACGTCCAGTTCTTCGTTGTCAATCTTGGTCTGTACCTTGTTGTCTGCCCAAGGTTTATCCCTTTCCTCATACAGTTCCGACATATAACAGTGGGACGAATAAATTGAACATACGTCTCATGTAGTACGTTTTACGGCCCGACCTACTTCGTGTTCGACCCTTAGTTCTAACGACCCTCTTTATAGTTATTGGAGTCTATACGTCTACTTTGGTGGGAATACCGTCTTTCACTTCTTGATTTCTCGGAGAACTACTTTCACTTTCTCCTCTCACTTTTTCAACCGAATTTTGAGCTGTAAGTCTTTAGACTAGTACCGTAGACCAGGGTAGTGAAGTACCCTTTATCTACCCTTTTGTCACCTTTGTCACTCTCTGAAATAAAATCCCCCGAGGTTTTAGTGACGTCTACCACTGACGTCGGTACTTTAATTTGCTACGAATGAGGAACCTTCTTTTCGATACGGGTTTGATCTGTAGTATAATTTTTCGTCTCTGTAATAAAACGGTTGTTTCCAGGTAGATCAGTTCAATACCAAAAAGGTCATCAGTACATACCTACACTCTCAACCTGATATTTCTTTCGACTCACAGTTTCTTAACTACGAAAACTTGACACCACAACCTCTTCTGAGAACTCTCAGGGAACCTGACGTTCCTCTAGGTTGGTCAGGTAGGATTTCCTTTATTTGAGGTTATGAAACCGGTGGACTACACTTCTTGACGAGTAACCTTTTCTGGGGCTACGACCGTTTCTAACTTCCGTACTCCTCTTCCCCTGCTGTCTCCTACTCTACCAACCTACCGTAGTGAATGAGTTACCTGCACTCAAACTCACTTGAGACCCTCAACCACTACCTGGCCCTTCGGACCGTCCGACGTCAGGTACCCCAGTGTTTCTCAGTCAGTCTGCACTGACTCGTTGAGTTGACTTGACTTGACGTAGAGAATGGTAAAGTCTCAAACTATCGGATGGAGAAGGTAAGGTTCTTGGTAGGGTTGACAAAGGTAATGGTCCAATCTTACCTCCGGGTTTCTGTCTACCGATGACCAGTATGAGACATACATATACATATGAAACATCCATACATATGAAACGTACGTACACACTATTCAACGAAATCAGTACAGGCTGACAAACGTTGGGGTACCTGACATCGGGTGGTCCGAGGAGACAGGTACCCTAAGAGGTCCCTTCTTATGACCTCACTCAACGGTACGGGAGGAGGTCCCCTAGTAGGGTTGGGTCCCTAGCTTGGGCTCAAAGAACAGAGGACGTAACCGTCTGTCCAAGAAATGGTGATCGTGGTAGACCCTTTGGGTATACATATGAAATGAGTGTGTAACATTCACACTCTGTATGGCAAGTCGACAATGACGACGGTTTTTCACTGTAGTAATATAATAATTCACAATACTACTACTAGTACATTTACAAGGTCAAGGGACAACGAGTCTCGTGTCAACACCTGGTCGTTACAATCGTAGTGGACCTTGGAACACTCTTTATTAAATTTCGGAGTGGGATCTACGCTATTTATTCTTAGACGTAAAATTGTTCTATAGGTCCACTAAATATTCGGGTAATTCCAAACTCTTCGTGACCGAATCTCATATCTGAAACCTCAGTCTGATCGACACACTGATCCGTCACTTTTATTTTACACTGTAAATGATTCCCGAATCACCGTGGTATTGACACGGGTTCAGTAGGATTAAATTATTGTGGAGACTCAGGGACAAGAAAAAAGATATCCTTTTTTTTTTGTTTCCATTTATATGAATTAAGTGGGTCGTTTATCGTGGTGGTTTGACGAGGCAGGATTTGGGTCTGCAGTAGGAGCTAGGGAGGAAACGGGGACGGAAGTAGGTCAGGACTGACGGGACGAACGTCAGTTAAGGTAGATGAAAAGGGAGAGACGTGTCGGTTGTCGAATTAAAATTAGTAGTAAAGGGAACGGACATGGTGACGTCATCGGAGAACTAACCACAGGTAGTTGGTAGGTAGAGTTGAGTTAGGTAAGGAGTGTATTGTAATTTTATGTATATTTTGAGTTGGTATTTTACGGTATCTCTGTTGGATCCTGTTTTCGAGTAGACATTCTACATTATTAAAGGTTCCCATTCGTTTCGTTGGACCCACACTGGACTCTCTCCATATAAACTACACCAAGAGTACCTAAGATCCCTTTCCTTCTGGTTTTACCTTCTTAAAGACAGAAAGAAAGGGAGGAGGGGGAAAGGTAGGTGGAGTGGAGAAAAGATTTAGAGAATACGATACTCCCACCTGTATGTACGTCGATCTGACGTAGAATAAATAGAATAAATAGATCGAAACTCTAGTTCGTGAACGGAGAGAGTCCGACTAAAAAATGATAGTTCAAACGGAAGACTCATATTAAATTCGAGGGTACTTTTAAGAGGATTTCTTCTTTTATGTGACTATTCGTAGAACAGATGGATAGTCAGAACGAAGAATCGTACAATTATTTAAACATAACAAACTAAGTAGACAGGAAGTTCACTTTCGTAATCAGTGAGTCAACACAGACTGAGAAACACTGGAGTACCTGACCTCGGGTGGTCCGAGGAGACAGGTACCTTAAGAGGTCCGTTCTTATGACCTCACGTCTCGGTAAGGGAAGAGGTCCCCTAGAAAGACTAGGTCTCTAGTTTGGGTTCAGAGGGTACTCCAGTACGGGGTGGGTTGGTTGATTAAGACTCATCTGACTGATTTAGTGTAAGAACTATGGATATGACTAAACCAACGTTTTGTTTGGTAGGTTTATGTATCACCGAAATCCGTGTTGATAAATAACTCGAGCACTAAGACATCCAGTAGTCAAATCTAACCCGATTTGACAGACCAAGACGACTAAACTCGAGGGGACCAACTGGAACCAACCCTGAGTGTGTGTATCGATATTAGTCGACGGTCGGACTGACCCCCGACCGACTGACGGGCAAGAGGAGGTGCACCACAGATTAGGAGGTCATCCGAGAAGACCCGAACTACCGTTCTAAAGTTCGCGTGGTTTTCCTGTTCGGGGTTACACGTCCGTGAAAAGTCCAAAGACGAGTACAATGTATACGAGACCAGGGTAACCGGTTTCGTTCAGTGTTCCGATTCGGGACTCAGTCACATCCTCCCTTGATGATTTCTTACACCTATAACCTTCGGTATTTGTTTAACTTGGTAGGAACGTTCGTTAAGTGGATCGTAGACTTCACCTATCGGTCCTGTATCCCTCCTGTCGTTCCTTGGTCGTTAGTAATTTCGGTCCGTCGAAGTCTGCAATAATTCAGTAACAGATAAAAGTCATATAGGTTATTGACGTTATAAGATATGGTGAAAGAATTTCATTCCAGTTGGATGTACACACTCCACTTAAGTTTGTTTTTTCGGGAATTAGGTACCCTCCGTGACGGTGGTGAGAGAAGAGACATAAACCCACAGTAGTGACACTTGTGTTTCACAATTGTAGCACCGAGTATAGGTACGACATAACAGTCCTTACCCTCGTCCGTTACTCTTCGGTTAAGAGGGGGAACTGTATATTCCTTAGTGTTCAAAGTTGTAGGTGTCGTCTACAGTCTAAAAAGACCGGAACGTACATTAAATTGACAGATACAATATGACGATCTTGTTTTTCTCACTTTTTTACACAAAGGTTTATGTTGACCACTTTTCTTGAGGAGTACGATTGTTTTGATTTAATTTTTGGCAGATTGCACCAATCCAGTCTTGAGATCCCGTCTAAAGTTTTTCTGTTTGAGTTAATTTGGATCCAATAGAAGACTTTGTAAGACCTTATAAGATACCCATAACACACGGACATCCCCACGGACCACTCGATCAAGGGGGTCTCGGGATTTATCCTTCATTCTATACTCGGGTGAGAAAAACCGTAGTGGGTAGTTTGATACGTCTTGATAAAAGGATTACGTAAAAGTGGAGAACTCTAAAGTCGGTAGTCGTCCCCTTCTTCTTTCCTGTGATTACAAACTAGAGGATTTGGAGAAAGAGAAAGGAACCGAGAAAGAGGGTCTTGGTATTCTTGAAGGAAAGGGTCACCTTATCTTCGTAGAGAAGAAGTAAAGGAGGAAGGAACATATACTAAAAACTAAAAAGGGTAAGAGAAGGATCAGTATTTGGAATACTGAGTGTTCTATCACCTTTCCCTCATTGTGGATTTTCCTTTATTTTTTTGTATAACTCAATAATAAAAGTTTTATGGTAGCGGTAGATGAACAAAAGTTTTAATGTAAAAACAACGTCGTCTTCACCTTTGTAACAGGTTCATGTTGTATTTTCTTTATCACAGACACATTATCGTTCTTATAGGGTTTGGAACCGTATTTTTATTCGGTCTTTCCCTAAACACAAACAATGTTATCGTAAGAATGTAAAGAGAACAGGAGAGAGGAAAAACAGATAATTGGAGGGTCTATAATCACCTACGTCTCGACATATCACCGTTCTTCTACTAACACCAATTCTTTGTACCAAATCTTAGAACCAAGAAGATGAACCATTAACATACTAGACCTGGTTTAAGTGGTGTAAAGGGAACTCGGAGTCAAGTCAACGAGTCAGCACAGATTGAGACGTTGTGCGGTCCGGAGGGACAGGTAGTGGTTGAGGGCCTCAAGTGAGTCTGAGTGCAGGTAGTTCAGCCACTACGGTAGGTTGTTAGAGTAGGAGACAACAGGGGAAGAGGAGGGCGGAAGTTAGAAAGGGTCGTAGTCCTCGAAAAGGTTACTCAGTCAAGAAGTGTAGTCCACCGGTTTATAACCTCAAAGTCGAAGTCGTAGTCAAGAAGGTTACTTATAAGTCCTGACTAGAGGGAACCCTATCTGACCAACCTGGAGGAACGACAGGTTCCCTGAGAGTTCTCAGAAGAGGTTGTGATGTCAAGTTTTCGTAGTTAAAAAGACGTGAGTTGAAAGAAATATGAGGTTTAGAGTGTAGGTGTGTACTACTGACCTTTTTGGTATTGAAATTGATCTGACTGGAAACAACCGTTTCATTACACAGACGAAAAATTATACGACAGATCCAACCCGTATCGAAAAGAAAGTTCCTCGTTCTTAAACAGGAAATTAAAGTACCGAAGTCAGTGGTAGACGTCACTAAAACCTCGGGGGGTTTTATTTCTAACAGTGACAAAGGTGACAAAGGGGTAGATAAACGGTACTTCACTACCCTGGTCTACGGTACTAGAATCAAAAGACTTACAACTCAAAATTCGGTTGAAAAAGTGAGAGGAAAAAGTGAAAGTAGTTCTCCGGGAACTCGGAGTCGAAGGGAAAAACACTATAACCTTATTTTTACGGAAAGGAGTGTCGTAACACTACTCTTAGTTTATTCTATATATTCGTCTGTGGGTCAAGTCATGGACTGGATATCACCTACGAACCATCTACTATTATGGGAGTCAATTATCTATACAAATGAGTTTCGTAATTGTAGGTTATAGGGTTAGGTAGAGTAGGGTACTACGTGGGAGATCGGACGTCCACAATGGTCGAACACAATAGTTGACGTGTGAAAATTATCGAGTCGGAAAGAGAGACGTTTCTAAAGGGTCGTCTAGACGTGAGTTTGAGAGGGGTTCCGACCCAGTCCATCCTCCCCTCCTTTCCGCTTAAGAGTGGTGGACGGACGTCACACCTACAGTAAGACAAACGTATTAGAGAAATACGTTACGGAGTTCAGGTTTATCGAGTACTTCGTGAAATATTTGAAGTGACTGAGTTGTTTCGTACAATGTTTCTCTTTTCATGATCCGGGTGGTGACCCTACCAAGGGGAGGTCCCATACCACTTCTACAACGTTTTGGACCGTGTCATGGAGAAGGGTCGTTAATCCTTCCGTTCATTCCTCATTACGAGACTGAAGTGGACTCCCGTGTCCCCTCAACCTGAAAATTCTCCTTTACTGGGTTCGACCTTCACATTATTCTTTTCTTTCTACGGACCGAAAGTATTCGTACCCATCGGTTCTTTAATCTAAACACTACGTGGATCTCCAAATTAAACAAAATAATTTCGGTCGTATTACGAGTCTTTTATTGTCTAGGTCCGAAGAGTGTCGTAACGACCTCTCCTGGTGTGACGTTCGTAAACTCCACACAAATTTATACGTCCAAAGACCCGAGTGGGGTGGAGAGACCGACTAGGTCCCCTAGATCTGGCTCCGGACCCTCAGACATAAAAATTTCGTTGGAGGTTTTATTTATTTATTTTCGTTGGAGGTCACCAGTAAAACAGGGTTCTCCAAAAGAAAACAAAGTAAAGGTAGAGGAATATGACGAGAGACCCTTTACCACCTCTTCGTCGTCGTCTTGTTCTTTTAGGATCTCCCTGGTTCATCGTTACGATTCCGTGAGTCGAAGGACACCCGGTACTTCTATTTCTTTTGAAGAGGGACGGGTGAGAGGTAGGAGTTCTCTTTCGCTTATAAATTTTCATGTCGGAATACGGAAAAATGTTCGTTTTCTGAGGGTACTTGAGGACGGTATCCATAGAGACAATCAGGGAAAGGTTTAGATATAAAAATTTAGAGTATTTCTAAATAAAAAATGACTTTATAGAATCTAAACGTTATAACACAACCAAAGTTCACTAAGTCAAGATATATATACGTATACACATGTATTTGTGTGTGTGTGTGTATAAGAACAAGTCTAAGAAAAGGTAGTATCTGATAATGTTCTAAAACTCATATCAAGGGACACGATATGTCATCCAGGAACAACAAATAGATAAAATATATATCATCATACATCTATAATTAGGGTTTGAGGACTAAATAGGGAAGGAAATATTTCTGAAGAATTGAGTCGACTAATATGGAATTAAAGGAAATTCCGTTACCAAGAACTATAAAAAATTCAGGTTCTGACGAACTCTGAGTACCCTTGACACTTAGGAGAGGAGTGTTTTATAAATATGTATGTGTTATAAGTCCTCTATCGAGTCTCAGGATCCTGAAATTCACACCAGGGGTGTGGTCATCATAGTTGGAGCGGACCCTCGAACGATCCTTACATCTACGGTACACACTGTTTTACCTACTTAGAACTCCCATAATACGATTCGCTTTATTCCGTCTGTCTCTTTCTGTTTATGAGGTACTAGAGTGAATATACCCCTTAGATTTTTTTTTTTTTTTTTTGGAGTATCTTCGTATTGTCTAATCACCAACGGTCCCCACCCTCCATCCCCATTCCATTACCCACTTCCATCAGTTTCCCATATTTGAAGGTCAATATTCTACTTATTCAAGACATTATTCGTTTTGTACTAAAACAACAAGTCAGAGAGTCAGTACAGACTGAGAAACGTTAGGGTACTTGACGTCTTGCGGTCCGAACGGACAGGAAGTGGCAGAGGGTCTCAAACGAGTTTGACTACGGGTAACTCAGCCACTACGGTAGGTTGGTAGAGGAGGAGACAGTGGGGGAAGAGGACGGAAGTTTCGAACCACTGATATCAATTATTTCGACACAAAGTATAAACTTTCAACGATTCTCTCATCTAAAGTTTTCAAAAGTGGTGTGTGTGTTTTTTAACATTGATACTCCACTACCTACACAATTGATTAGAATAGCACCATTGGTACAACGTTACACATATTTATATTTTAGTGATGAACGTGTAGCACCCGAAGGGACCACCGAGTCAGCCATTTCTTAGGTGGACGTCACGTCCTCTGGGTCCAAGTCAGGGACCCAACCCTTCTAGGGGACCTCTTCCTTTATCGTTGGGTGAGGTGAAAGAACGGACCCTTTAGGGTACCTGTCTCCTCGGTCCGCCCGATGTTAGGTATTCCAGTGTTCTCAGTCTGTGTTGAATCGCCGATTTGATGGTACTAATAAACGTGTAGAATTTGGATGTTTACAATGTACAGTTAATATAGCGTTATTTCGGTCCCCCCTTTCCTTACATCTATGAACTGTTTTAAGTTGTAGGAAAGTTACCAATTTTCGAATGTTGTTTAACTCATATCTTCCTTACATGGAGTTACATTATTTCCGGTATATACTGTTTGGGTATCTATTGTAGTATGAGTTCCCCCTTTCCAACTTTCGAAAGGTGATTCTAGTTCTTGTTCTGCACGGGTGACAATGTTAATGACAAGACGTGTTAAGTTGTGTCACAAAATTTCAGGATCGGTCTTGTTGATCCGTTCCGTTTCTTTTTTTTTTTTTCTACAGGTTTATTCTTTCCTTCTTCTAACAGAGGCGTCTAAAGTATTAGTGTATGCACATATATTGTGTGTGTGTGTGTGTATATATGTGTGTATACATGTAGAGGGATTTCTAAGGTGGTTTTTTGACAATCTTGATTATTTAAGTCATTTCAGTCTCCTATGTTTTAGTTGGACATTTTTAGTCAACGTATAGATATGTGATTGTTGTTTGATAGACTTTTTCTTTTGTTAGGTTAAATCTTATCGTAATTTTTCTATATTTTTGAATCATTATTCAAATGGGTTTTACCCTTTCTCGAGACGTGACTTTTAATATTTTGTAACTACTTTCTTTAACTTCTTCTGTGTTTATTTACTTTTCTACAGAGTACAAGTGGCTAGTCTTCTTAGTCATATTAATTTTACAGGTATGATGGGTTTCGGTAGATATTTAAGTCACGTTAGGGATAGTTTAAAGGTTACCATGAAAAGTGTTTTTATCCTTTTTACTAGGATTCAAAACATACCTTAGTACATTCTAGGCCTTATGAGTTTCGTTAGGACTCTTTTCTTGTTTCGACCTACGTAGTGTGAGGTATTGGAGTTTGATATAATGTTTCGATATCATTAGTATTGTAATACAATAACCGTATTTTTGACCGTACACCTGGCTATCTTGTCTTAGTTGTCAGGTCTTCATTTGGGTGTGTTTATAATCATTTGATTATAAACTGTTCCTTCGGTTCTTATGTGTCACCCCCTTTCTATCAGAGAAGTTATTTACTACAACCCTTTTAACCTATAAGTGTACGTTTCCTTACTTTAACCTAGGGATAGAATGTGGTGAGTTTTTGTGATTGAGTTTTACCTAGTCTGTATTTACATTCTTACTTTGGAATTTCAAGGATCTTCTTTTGTGTCCTAAATTCTTCGAGGGACTGTAACCAGAATCATTCCTAAAAAACCTACACCGTTGTCTTCGATTTTATTTGTTTACTCTGATATAGTTTGATTTTTCGAAGGTGTGTCGTTTTCTTAGTCGTTTTACATTTCCGTAGGATCTCTTACCCTTTTTATAAACATTTGGTAGATACACTATTTCTCAATTATAGGTTTTATATATTGCTTGAGTAAGTCGAGTTGTCGTTTTTAGTTTAGTAGGTTGATCTTTTATCCGTTTCCTGAACTTATCTATAAAGAGATTTCTGTTGTTTACCGGTTGTCTATACACTTTTTTATGAATCGTAGTGATTAGTAGTCCCTTTACGTTCAGTTTTGGTGTTACTCGGTTTGCGGTGTGGAAAATTGACAGATAGTAATTTTTCTATTCTCTGTCCTTCATATACGCTCCGACACCTCTTTTCCCTTGGGAACACGTGTCAACTTACCTTTTGTCTTACCTCCAAGGAGTTTTAAAAAATTTATGGTGATGGTATACTAGGACGTTAGGGTGGATACCCATACATAGGGTTCCTTTACTTTAATGTTAGAGTCTCTTTATAGACGTGGGAGTACAAGTAACATCCTAATAAAATATTATCGGTTTCGTACCTTTATTAGATACAAAGGTAGTCGTCTACTTATCTATTTCTTTTACATATGTTACATTATAGTAAATAGGTATTTCGTTCTTCCTTTCGTACGGAAAACCTGAAACTCCAGTAATACGATTCACTTTATTCAGTTCGTCTCTTTCTGGTTATAACATACAAAAGTAAATATACACCTTCGATTTTTGTCGACTTGAATATCTCTACGTCTCATCTTACCACCGATGGCACGGGACCCCCCACCCTCTTCTCCGTCTACAACTAGTGTCTTGTGTTTGAAAGTTGATATTCTGCTCCTGGATTACATAGACCCCGAGATCATATGTCGTCATCCCATTGATATTAACTGACATTACATAAGTATGAACTTTTAATTCTCTCATTTAAAATTTATAATAGTGGTGTTTAAATGTTTAAGTTACGTTAGGGATAGTTCGATGGTCGGTATAAAAAGTGTCTTGATCTTGTTTATTAAAGTTCTAAACATACCTTTATGTTTTTTGGAGCTTAACGGTTTCGTTAGAACTCTTTATTCTTACCTTGACCTCTTTAGTTGAACGGACTGAAGTCCGAGATGATGTTTCGGTGTCAGTAGTTTTGTCATACCATGACCGTGTTTCTGTCTGTATATCTAGTTACCTTGTTTTATCTTTCGGGTCTCTATTTAGGTGTGTGTATACCTGTGGAATAGAAACTGTTTCCTCCGTTCTTATATGTTACCTCATTTCTGTTAGAGAAATTGTTCACCACGACCCTTTTGACCAGTTGGTGAACGTTTTCTTACTTTGATCTAGTGAAAGATTGTGACGTGTGTTTTTATTTGAGTTTTACCTAATTTCTAGATTTACATTCTGGTCTTTGATATTTTGAGGATCTCCTCTTGTATCCGTTTTGTGAGAGTGTGTATTTACTGTCGTCCTAGGAGATACTAGGTGGAGGGTCTTAAGACCTTTATTTTCGTTTTTATTTGTTTACCCTAGATTAATTTTAATTTTCGAAGACGTGTTGTTTCCTTTGATATTCGTTCCACTTTTCTGTCGGAAGACTTACCCTCTTTTATTATCGTTTACTTCGTTGACTGTTTGTTGATTAGAGTTTTTATATGTTCGTTGAATACGTCGAGTTAAGGTCTTTTTATTTGCTGGGTTAGTTTTTTACACGGTTTCTTGATTTATCTGTTAAGGGGTTTCTTCTATATGCCTACGGATTGTTTGTGTACTTTTCTACAAGTTGTAGTGAGTAATAATCTCTTTACGTTTAGTTTTGGTGTTACTCCATGGTGAAGTGTGGTCAGTCTTACCGACGCTAGGTTTTTAGACGTTCGTTATTTACGACCTCTCCCACACCTCTTTTCCCTTGGGAGGATGTGACAACCACCCTTACGTTTGATCATGTCGGTGATACCTCTTGTCACACCTCTAAGGAATTTTTTAACGTTTATCTTGATGGAATACTGGGTCGTTAGGGTGACGACCCGCATGTGTGGCTCCTTTGGTCTTAACTTTCTCTGTGTACATGGAGTTACAAGTAACGTCGTGACAAATATTATCGGTCCTGTACCTTTGTTGGATCNTACTGGGTCTCTCTACAATACCCCTCCCTCCACCCTCCCCCGAAGTACAAACCCTTACGTACATTCTTAATTTCTAAAATTTTAATTTTTTTAATTTTTAATTTTTATTTTTTATTTAATTAAAAATTTTTATTTATTTATTTATAATAGTGGTGTCTGTCTTTTCCATTAATATCATCCCCTATTGCCAAAGTTGATTGGAACAACAACTTCACTTTCACAATCAACGAGTCAGCACAGACTGAGAAGCACTGGGGTACCTGACATCGAGTGATCTGAACAACAATCAATTTATATACACACAACCACACATAATCAATTTATATATCAATATTACATATGTACATAGTTTGTAGTGTAACATGTGAAATTTGAATGTATATACAGTTATTATAGAGACATTTCGACCTCCTTTTTTCATTTACATCTATGAACCAGGAGTGGAGTCTTGCTGGTTCTATTCCTGAAAGGACCTTACGTCACCAATACTAAAGTGTGAATTACCCAACACCCAAGGTAGGTACCAACCATTTGATTCTGGATTCTAGGGTGTACGTTGCACCGGATTACTATTATTATTTCAAATCGATTTTTTTTTTTTTTTGGATGGTTCTATACTAAACGTAAAATTGTTCTCAGGGTCCCTTAGACATACGAGTAATGTAAAACTTTTTGACATGAATTCTATGTCGATACATAATTTTTTATTTTTTTTAAATTTTTTTTTTTTGGGACTGGTGTTTTTTTTTTTTTCTTTTACAGGGGGCCCACTAAGATCGTATGTTAGTCACACCTCTCGGTATCGAAATTTGGTCGCGAAGAATTTGAAATCGTTCGAACTTTTTGGTGGCTAACGTCCCGGTATGAGGGTCTGTCCCTTACTTTGGCACTCTGTAAAAGATAGGGGTGGTAGGTACCGGGTTTGAGGATTAAGTTTTTGTTCAACTTCTTCGTCTTAGTAAGACTCCTATTTTTCTTAGTAAGAAGTGTTGATAAGGTCAAGAGGGATGGTTAGACAAAGGTGTTCGAGTCCGGTTCACATTTCGTGTAAGCTAACCCTTTAATCCGTTCGATCCTATTAAAAATATAACTTGTTAATTCTACGACCCATCACATGGTCTTTTGAAATGAAGGGGAGAAGGGTCGGTTGTGACACTGAGAGGTAAGAGTTCTGTCAAGAAAGGTCGAGGAAATCATTTTAGATCTTGTCTTGGGTGTCCAGGAATAGTAAGAATCCAGATTTTTCAGGAGACCGTTGAAATTAAGAGGTTTGTCATACTCAAGTTAGTAATTATACAGGTCGGATGAAATTATTGTCTTGAGGATAAATGTCGAAAGGAGAGGGTGTTGATGGTCGGACGGGGGTCCCTTCTCCGACTTAAGTGGGGAGAACTGAAAGGGTGAAAGGGTAAGGGTCAAGTCGCGATCCAAAGGAAGACCGAGGAGGTCTAAACCTCTTCATATTCATCTATAAAATTAATTAAATAAATAAAAACCGGTGTGGGTCCCCGTACGTCCTAGAATCAAGGGACTGGTCCCTAGCTTGGACACGGAGGACGTAACCTTCGTATCTCAGAATTGGTGACCTGGGGGTCCCTTCAGGGACCTCTTCGTATCTATTTCTACTCCCAGTCCTTCCCAGATTGAATTAGGTATGACAGTGACGGTCTGTAACTTTCCGAAATCTGAACCATCCGTTGTGAAGTCCACCATGATAAGGATACCTGAGGTCTCACTTATAGACGGGGGTGGGGACCCTTAAGACCCGGAGATAAAGGGACTCCGACTGACAGAAGAGGTCTACTAGAGAACCCTTCGGAGGAAACTGAGAATAGTGGGGTCGAAGATAAGTTATTGGAGAATGATGACGACGACGACGATTCAGCGAAGTCAGCACAGACTGAGATACGCTGGGGTATCTACCGTCGGGTGGTCCGAGGAGGTAGGGACCCTAAGAGGTCCGTTCTTGTGACCTCACCCAACGGTAAAGGAAGAGGTCACGTACTTTCACTTCAGCGAGTCAGAACAGGCTGAGAAACGCTGGGGTACCTGATGTCGGATGGTCCGAGGAGGCAGGTACCCTAAAAGGTTCGTTCTCATGACTTCACCCTACGGTAACGGAAGAGGCGGAGAATGATGAATGATGAATGGGAATCGGGACCCTTCTACGGGACAACCGGTAAGAAATATCCTTTACGGACAGGACAAGAGGTACACTTAAGACTGTTACGGTTCGCAAGACCGGTATGGTATACCACCTTAACGTAAGATGAGAGTGCCTGTCGTATCGAGGGGTGGAAGAGAATACCCGTAGAACTCGGTAGACATAAATTAGAAGAACTATACTTAGTTTTTGGAACTATACTTAGTTTTTAGTTTTTTTTAGTCTCAAAGAAACGTGGGAGTATTAGGTCTCGTAAAGTAATAACGAGGAGGAGAGTTGTACCGACGGCGACACCGTATATGTTCATACCAACCGAAGAGAGAAAAGAGGGATGAGTAGAGTGATTAAAACCTGAAACTAGTAGGATCTTCCCTCTCGTGACCCCTTCTCACTTCAATTCTCTGTCCTTTCTTGAATGAGAAAGTACTCCACAAAGCTCCCTCTGGAACCTTTAAAGGGTGACCCTTCGATGTACTGGAAAGGGGACAGAACCTGTTACGTACAGAAGACTGGCTAACAGCTAGGAGTTGTCAAGAATGTCACGACTAGGAGTTGGGGACACGAGGTTTTCAGGTGTAAACTCGTCTCAAGAAAAATTTTGTAAGGTCCGACCAGTTCTAGACCAAGAGTCCTTTGTGAGTAAATTAAACAAGGGGAAACCACCTTTATTGTTAAACAAATTTACATAGAGACAGGGAAACGAAGGTTCTTGGTACAATACCCAATTTAACACAGGGGGGGAGGTTTTTTTTTTTCAGTTTCAGGACAGAATTGGGGGTTATGGAGTCTTACACTGGATTAAACCTTTATCCCAATAATTTCTACAGTAATCAATTCTCCTCCAGTATGACGTTCTCTACCCAGGAAAAAAAAAAAAAAAAAACATGACTTGTACAATTTACGTCGGTGAAAAAAAAAAAATTAAAAAATAAAAAAAAAAATTTAAAATTTTAGTAATTAAGAATGTACGCAAGGGTTTGTACTTGGGGGGAGGGTGGAGGGAGGGGTGTTGTAGAGAGACCCAGTAGGGGTACGTGGTCGGGGTTCGTTCGACGTGGGATGCAGTCTGTACCTGACCGCTAAGTTAAGAATGTACTGTCATATGTACAATATTAAGGGTAAGAGGGTTTAGTAGGGTGGGAGAGGGAGAGGGAGACTCAGGTTTTCAGACCATATGTGTAGACACAGAAAAAAGGACAGAACGTATGTCCCAGCAGTAACGGTAGAAGGATTTAAGGTATATATACACAATCATATGACATAACCACAAAAAGAAAGACCGAATGAAGTGAGACATATTAACCGAGGTCAAAGTGGGTAGAGTAGTCTTGACTAAGTTTACTTAAGAAAAATTGCCGACTTATTATGAGGTAACACATATACATGGTGTCGAAAGAATAGGTAAGTAGACGACTACCTGTAGATCCAACAAAGGTACAGGACCGATAACATTTGTCACGACGCTACTTGTAACCCCATGTACACAGAGAAAGTTAAGACCAAAGGAGCCACACATACGGGTCTTCACCCTAACGACCCAGTATTCCATCAAGATAAACGTTAAAAAATTCCTTAGAGGTGTGACAAGAGGTATCACCGACAGGAATTAGGTTATACAAACCATAGAGATATTCTGTTACACTTCTGTCTCTGTACCTGCCTTTTCTGTCTTCGTCTCTAACCCTTACTCGACGGTGTTCGGTTCCTTACGGACCCCGGTGGTTTTGGACCTTCTTCGGTACTGCGACGATTTGTAGAACTAAGGACTGAACATCGGAGGTATTGACACTTTCTTATCTAAAGATCACAAAATACGGTGTGTCAAGTCCCGTGAAACAATGTCGTCGGGATCCTTTGATTATCACCGATGAAGACAGAAAGGAAACAGTTAAGGAAGAAAGTAGTACTTAGAACATGGTTAGAGACGTACGAGTGACTTAGGTCTCCTGTGAATTGAGAGAGATTCTCCACGGGTACTTCGGGGGGAGCCACTGAACTCCACTTCCACTACGTTTTTGGAAGTGCAGGTGGAGTTCTACTTCTTTCTCCTTTACAGTGTGTTGATGTCTAAGGGTCATGGGTGGGTGGGGGAAAGGACCGGAGACTTCGTAGTTAGAAGAACATATGCAGTGAACTACAACTCGAGTCTAAGGTTTTAAGACACACACAAGTAGTCCACGGAGAACAACCTTGTAACCTTACACTCTTATAAATTGAGAAGAATAAACAATAATTGTTGGAAATTCTGGAATCGTTTTTGATTGAGGATTATGTGACCTCCCGTTTTGTCGAATCAGAGGGCAAAGGAACCTTTGAAGAGAATAAAGATCAGTACTCTTTGCATTCACTTTGATAATAGACTATTCGTCAATTCCAGGAGAACGATTAACAGATTCAGTTTGTCTTTCCTTTACCGTAAGACTTTTGTAGTCTTGACCACAAAGGAACTCAGGGGTATTTTTAGTATGTTGGTGACTTTAGCATTGACACATGACAAATGTCTCACTACGGGGGAGAAAAAAACAAAAAAACCATTTAGGTTCCCTGAACCCCCCCCCCTCTTAAAAGGTCTTATGCATGTCCATCAAAGGTATAAAACCTATCCAACACAAGGTTCTCAAATAAATATTCCAGAAACTTTAAATCTTGTATAAACGATTGTTTTACCACAGGTCCTTTCATCCAAAAGACTATTGGGGTTTTTGAATCACGTAAAACTAAAACAAATGAAACCACGTTTTCTAGGACTCTGTTGAAACACGACCGTGACTCGTCCCAACGTCAACATCGTCGGTGACAATTACGGGGGAGAGACTGTGGGTTGTCTACGAGTTATTTATAACGTATGTGGTTACGTAATTACGTTCTTATTTACTTAGAATCAACTCCTCCCGTGTCTGAACGTCAGACTGTCCGTACCCAGGTAGAAAATGAACAGAATACTGTGACCCCCTTAGTGAATGAGAAGTACTCGGAACAAAAGGAATACACACTATACCTCTATTATTTTACGACATTCCTGGTTTACTCTACGTCATACATCTCGTCGTCCATCTTACGGAACTTGTACCCGTAAACTATTACAATTATAGTAATATTAGGAGAACTTACTTAATTATTGGACGGATCAGTTATACAGTTAGTTCTTCTCTTGTCAGAGTAGAGAGATTGACGCTCATTGAAACGGGAAGGGGGTTCCAACGTAAACCGTCATAGACCTCTGTAAACCCCAGTAGTATTTACCACTATCTCCCTAACAATACCCGAAGATAACCCATCCCCCGAAGGGACCACCGAGTCTACCATTTCTCAGACGGTCGTTACGTCCTCTGGGCCTAAACTAGGGACCCACTCCCTTCCGGAAGACCTCTTCCCTTACCGATGGGTAAGGTCATGAGAACGGACCTTTAAGGGTACCTATCTCGTCGGACCGTCCGATGTCAGGTACCCCAGCGTTTCTTAGTCTGTGTTGACTCGCGGGTGAAAGAGAAAGATAACCCATTTCAGATCACTATTAACAAGTTGAAGGATGTTATGTGTCCCATCAGGGGGGTTGTTTCTGGGTTTACAGTCAACACGGCTCTAATTCTTTAGAACGATGCATGAGTGTCCTGTGTGTTAACCCACTATATGAAAGAAGGAAGACAGACTGAGGTCGACAAGGGAACAAGAAGAGGTGGAGGTCGAAGAAATCTCAACTCCTGAAGATCCTAACTTTCTCTGATAGAATGAAACCAAAGGGAGTTTTAGTGTGGGACTCTGTTCCAAGTTCACTTTCTATAAACCCTCCACTTACTTTGTTGTAATCCTCTCACTTCTTCACTCAGTCCCTCGTCTTCCGTCTATTATTTCCCACGTCTCAGTCGACGGTGTCACCCGTGGATTTGGGTCCTCGGTCTCGACTTGAAAAGAGTTTCAATGGGGCGAGACTCTGGCTCGACCCCATAAATAGACACTTGGGTGTCGTTAGGAATCAACTCCCGACGAGGGTTCTACAACTAACGGACAGAAACAAGTAGAAGGTGCACTCGCCACTTCCTCCTAAGTATCCGGTTTCTCTTTACGTCGTTTTACGTCCACGACCCTCAACCTTCAGCCCGGTCACACGGGACCACATCATTCTCACTACCCGATACTCGTCCCATTACTGTCGAACACAATGTATCGAAACAGGGGTACCGAAACGAGACCTCAGAGCCCCGAACCTACCTTTAAGACCCACGTTGTAACTGAACGAGACACTGGAACCTGTTCTATGGTTAGATTGGAGAGCCAGAGGAGGTGACATCTCATGTTGACTGTCACCACGGTTGGAGTATCCCGATGACGCTCCTGCTATGTTCTTTTACGTTCACTTTGTTCAGGGAGCGAGTCTGTCGGAATCGATAATAACACGATTTCCAGTATTATTATCGATTCGTGTCAACTCTTAACTGAAGTACGGTCCGTGGGAAAATTCATACACGACATGTGACTGAGTAAATTAGAAGGGTTGCGGAGAACTTCATCTTCGGTAGTAATAGGGGCACAACACCCATTTATGTTCCATGACTCTCCAGTCGTTGTAGTTCAGCACACGGGACTCTATTCTAGACTTACAATCTTCGGTAGGCAATATGCTTCTTCCTCTTTTCCTGTAAGGTCTTCCTCCTTAATACGCTACTAGTACATACGTTTTAATCTCAGGAGAAATTTGAGAAAGAGAGGAACACACCACTGTTTCAGTCTGTGACACTTTTTACTGGTTTATAAAGGACTACTAGGTTCACGGTCCACGTTAGTGAGTGGACTTAACGTGCCACTGTAAAACGGGTTCGGGACACGAGCGGTTTGGTTCGCCACCCGCCGACGAGGCAGGAGTCCTTACGCCAGAGAGAGTCATCTCGGACGTTAATGTTACTTTGGACTGGAAACGTCAAAGTAGAAGTCCGAAAACTTTACTTCTACAGCCCTAAGTTTTAACCTGTTGCAACAGTCGCCCCTCTGCGGACCTTCGTCTTCTTATAAATACTATTATTTTTTGAACTCGAGAGTTTCCTGGTCGATTTAATGTCAACCGTGTTCCGTATAATCTCGAACAGGTCTAAATGACAGTCGGGAGACTTAAGTCCCGGAATTTTCCGTCATTTAACACCCTCCTCATATGACGAATTCGTTTAGTCTCCATTTTTGCTTTTACCTCTCGGATCTTTTACATTTAATAACTTAAGGTTTGAAAAGAGAATTTAAAATAGTTTTATCTTCCAAAGGAATGCACTCGACCTCATAATAATTCCTTTGACTTTAAGAACAACGGTAGAATAAGGAGTTAAGTAGAATCAGGACTAAGAAGAGGGGGCATTACCACTCGCTCCCGTAGAGTCCTACAAATTTCTTCTTTTTTCTAGCTCGTTCTCGGTCGTTTACTCAATTTTCGTCAAACGAGTAAATAAGATAAGACAAACGGGAGAGTACGATATTTTAACACTTGTGATTTAGATCTTTAACTTATGTGCAATTTTTACTTTTGTTCCAAGTGGCACTTATAGGACATTCTGAAATACATACCATAATTCGTATCTACAATAAGGAAAGCACTGTGTAGGTAGATGTTATGTTTATAGGAATTAAATGTTGATTTAGATTGTGTGAATAGTTCAATCTTTCATGATATAGTCGAAATACACGTCATATTATTTCCCTACTACTAATTTGAAGTAAGTATGGTAGGAATTATGTGTTTTATAAAGAGGGTTCTTTCGACTTTTCTTTAATTCGTTTTTTTTTTTTTTCACACTTGTATTCTCTTACGTCTTGTTCCACATTAGCCACCCCTTTTAGACATGAAATTGGAACGAATTACTCTACTGTTGAAACACGACGGAGGTGGGGCATATAGGTGGACCCATGGTCTTAGTCGGTTGGACGGGAGAGAGTGAGAGGGATATTGAATGTGGTAGATCAAGAGGATCATTACTACATTCGTTTCTGTTTTTGATGTTCTATTTATCCTTTGTGTTTGTCAGAAATTCATATAAAGTGGATCTTATTGGTACGGGTGCTCTGACTTTTCACCACTTTAAGATAGGTTGAACGTTTTATATTGTTATTTTAGGGAAGAAAAGAGTTTGGTCGAGGAACCTTTCCTCTAAGGTGTGTGTGTGTGGGGATGGGGGTAATATTGGGTCAAATTAAAAATTGTCCGTCCTGGTACTTTTTCTAGAAGGAATACAGATTGACTTTAAGAATTAGAACGTGAAATTTTGTGTAAAGGAAAACTAATAGAAGTGAGTTATATCCCTTTGAAAGTAAATGGATTACAGACAAAAGAATAAGGGAAAATAGAAGAGACTTAGTAAGTTAAAGTGACAGTTAGAATGAAGGTATGTTAGATCCGTACAAGACTCGATACACACTTGAGAGATTTCAAAAAAAATAAAATAAAAACCGGTAAGACCCAGAAGCAACGATACCCCCGAAAAGAAATCAACGTCGTCCGTCCCAGATGAGAGATCAACGTCGTATGTCCGAAGAGTAACGTCACCGAAAAGAACAACACCTCGTGTCCAAGATCCCAGGTGTCCGAAGTTAACAACGGTATACCCGAGTCATCAACGTCAAGGGCCCGAGCTCTCGTGTCCGAGTTATCAACACCACGTGACCGAATCAACGAGGCGCCGTACGCCCAAGAAGGGCCTGGTCCCTAACTTGGGTACAGAGGACGTAACCGTTCGTCTAAGAAATGATGACTCGGTAGTCCCTTTGGGAGATGCCAAGAAGAAGTACTCAAGACATTAAGTCTTAATGTATCAAAGAAATTTTCTTCACTGTTTCTGATATGTATTCGATAAAATAAAGTTTAAATAAATAATATCTATTTTTATGTAAGGGAAACATTTTTTTTTAATTTGTCATATCTTCGTATACCTAATTTTTCATTTACTTTCAGAATAAATTTAGGTGATGTGAAAGATTCTTTTATTGATGTAAATTTTAAAACTACACAGGAGAACCTGATGAATAACAGAAATGTAAATGTCTGGATACATACATTTGTATGAGTCAACTTGGAACTTGTTAAAACTGACGTGCCCAGTAATCCCCGTGACTGGAGGGTGGAGGTACATCAGTTTTAAAAGACATGTTAAAACGGAAGGGTTTTGGATTGATAATTACGGATGACACCTGACCTTCGGAATGACTATTGTATTTGTAGGTTAATTGTGTATAAAACATATTCATAATCTATGACATAAAAAAAAAAAAAAACTCTAGACTACCGAGAGTGTTTCGGTTTCAATTTCCAAAAATAAAAATAAAAAATAAAAAAAAAAATTTAAAATTTTAGAAATTAAGAATGTACGCAAGGGTTTGTACTTGGGGGGAGGGTGGAGGGAGGGGTATTGTAGAGAGACCCAGTAGGGGTACGTGGTCGGGGTTCGTACGACATAGGACGTAGTCTGTATCTGACCGGTAAGTTAAGAATGTACTATCATATGTGTAAAACAACAACAAGTCAGTGACTCAGTACAGGCTGAGAAACGCTGGGGTACCTGACGTCGAGCGGTCCGAGGGGACTGGAAGTGACAGAGGACCTAAAACGTCTAAGTGAAGACAACTCAGTCACTACGGTAGGTTGGTAGAGAAAGAGACGACGGGTGCAGAGGAGAACGGAAGTTAGAAAGGGTCGCAGTCCGAGAAAAAGTTACTCAGTCGAGAAACGTAGTCTACCGGTTTCATAACTGCAAAGACATAGTCAGGAAGGTTACCTATAAGTCCTGGCTAAAGGAAATCCTACCTAACCAACCTAGAGGAACGTCAGGTTCCCCGAGAGTTCTCAGAAGAGGTCGTGATGTTAATCTTTCGTAGTTAAGAAACCACGAGTCGGATAAAATACACTTCTCGATTGTGGATAGGATGAGTTTGAGAAGGTCTTTTAACGTCTCCTTCAATTTGAGGGTTTGAGTAAGATACTCCGGTGGTAATGGGATTATGGTTTTGGTCTGTTTCTACTGTGTTTTTTTCTTTTGATGTCCGGTTATAGTGACTACTTGTATCTACGTTTTTAGGAATTGTTTTAAGATCATTTGTCTTAGGTTCTTGTATAATTTTTCTAGTATGTAGTATTGGTTCACCCAAAATAGGGTCTCTACGTTCCTAAGAAGTTATAAACGTTTAGTTAGTTACACTATGTGTGTAATTGTTTAACTTTCTATTTTTGGTATACTAATAGAGTTATCTTCGTCCCTTTCGGAAACTGTTTTGAGAAAGTGAAAGTAGTTCTCCGAGAAATCAAGAAGAAGCGAAAGACGGTATTCCCACCACAGTAGACGTATAGACTCTAAGAACTATAAAAGAGGACCGTTAGAACTGAGGTCGAACAAGAAGTAGGTCGGACCGTAAAAACGTACTACATTAGACGTATATTCAATTTATTCGTCCCACTGTTATATGTCGAAACTGACTTATATGAGGAAAAGGATAAACCTTGGTCAGACAACAAGGTACAGGTCAAGATTAACAACGAAGAACTGGACGTATGTCTAAAGAGTCCTCCGTCCAGTCCACCAGACCATAAGGGTAGAGAAAGTCTTAAAAGGTGTCAAACAACACTAGGTGTGTCAGTTTACCTCTTCCGTTACCGTGGGGTGAGGTCATGAGAACGGGCCTCTTAGGGTACCTGTCTCCTCGGACCATCCGACGTCTGGTACCCCAGCGCTTCTCAGCCTTTGCTGACTCGCTGAAGTGAAAGTGAAAAGTCGAAGTACGTAACCTCTTCCTTTACCGTTGGGTGAGGTCACAAGAACGGACCTCTTAAGGTCCCTACCTCCTCGAACCACCGGACGGCAGATACCACAGCGTGGCTCAGCCTGTACTGATTTCACTGAATCGTCGTGTGTCAATTTCCGAAATCGCATCAGTGACTTCGTCTCTATCTACAGAAAGACCTTCAGGGAACGAAAGAGGTACTAGGTTGTTAACAACCGTTAAATTAGAAACCAAGGAGACGGAGAAACTTTGGGTCGAACATACAGACTTTCAAGAACCAAGTGTATGACGACTTCGGGTCGAACTTCCTAAAACTCACATTGGAACGATCATACACTTTACTCGTGTTAAAAGAAACCGTAAGTGAATGTTATTTCATTCAATTTCTTTTTTTAATAATTCTTTCAGTATTCCTTGATATGATGTTTCGATTTCATTAGTTTCATGATACTATGAGTGTGTTTTTGTCTATGAATCTGGATACCTGGTTCTATCTCTTGGGTATTTATTTGTGTATGTTACGTTCTCCGTATCCTCTACACCCAACTAGGGACCCAGTCCTTCTAGTGGTCCTCATCCTTTACCGTTCAGTGAGGTCATAAGTACTGATCCCTTAAGGTAAATGGTTCTTCGGATCGTCCGATGTTAGTTACCCCAACGTTTCTAAACCTGTGACTTGTACGTGTGTACACGTGCATACCAGTTAATTAGATACTGTTTCCTCCGTTGTCATATGTTGCCTCTTTTCTGTCAGTGAAGTTACGCATGACGACACTTTTTACCTGTCGATGTACCTTTTAACTTTAATCTTGTATAAGATTGTAGTATATGTTTTTATTTGAGTTTTACCAAATGTCCGTATTTATATTCTGACCTTTAGTATTTTGAGTGTCTTCTTTTGTATCAGTCTTGTGAGAAATTGTATTCAGGACTCCTAGACAGAGAAGTCCATTCTTTTGTTTTCGTTTTTACTTGTTTACCCTGGATTAATTTTAATTTTCGAAAACTTGTCACTTCCTTTGGTAGTTATTTTACTCTTCTTTTGGTGACTTACCCTCTTCTATAAACGTTTACTATACAGAGTATTCCTCAAGTCTAGGTTTTATATCTTTCTCGAGTATTTTGAGTTATATTGTTGTTGTTGTTGTTTTTTTTTTTTTTTTGTCTGTGTATGTTGGTCTAAAAATTTACCCGTCTTATCTGTAAAAAGGTCTACTCTGTATGTCTACCGGTTGTCCGGGTACTTTTCTACGAGTTGTAGTGACTAGTAGTCCCTTTACGTTTAGTTTATTGATGGTATTTTTCTATTGTTTACTATTTACAACCGTTCTTACATCTCTTTTCCCTTGAGATGATGTGTTGCCCACCTTTATCGAAGGGACCACCGAGACTGTCATTTCTTAGATGGACGTTACGTCCTCTGTACTCAAGCTAGGGACCCAAACCTACTAGGAGACCTCTTTCCTTACCGATGACTGCAACATGTCCTCCGTGATTAGTTCTGGTAGGGGTTCTTTTTCTTAACGTTTGTCCGTTTTACCAACAGACTCCTCCGGAATTTTTATCGACTCTTTTCTTCACTTTCCGTTTCCTCTTTTCCTTTCTATATGGGTAAAGTTATGTCTCAAGGTTTCTTATCGTTACTCTCTATTCTTTCGGAAGAAGTCACTAGTTACGTTTCTTTATCTCCTTTTGTTATATTACCCTTCCAGATCTCTAGAGAAGTTCTTTTAATCTTTATGGTTCCCTTATGAAGTACGTTTCTACCCGTGTTATTTCCTGTCTTTACCATACCTGGATTGTCTCCGTCTTCTATAATTCTTCTCCACCGTTCTTATACGTCTTGACATCTTTTTTCTAGAAGTACTGGGTCTATTTGGTACTACCACACTAGTGAGTGGATTTCGGTCTGTAGGACCTTACACTTCAGTTCACCCGGAATCCTTCGTAGTGATGCTTGTTTCTATCACGTCCACCACCTTAAGGTCAACTCGATAAAGTTTAGGATTTTCTACTACGACACTTTCACGACGTGAGTTATACGGTCGTTTAAACCTTTTACGTCGTCACCAGTGTCCTAACCTTTTCCAGTCAAACGTAAGGTTAGGGTTTCTTTCCGTTACAGTTTCTTACAAGTTTGATAACGTGTGAACGTGAGTAAAGTGTTCAATCGTTTCATTACGAGTTTTAAGAGGTTCGGTCCGAAGTTGTCATACACTTGGTACTTGAAGGTCTACAAGTTCGACCCAAATCTTTTCCGTCTCCTTGGTCTCTAGTTTAACGGTTGTAGACAACCTAGTAATTTTTTCGTACTCTCAAGGTCTTTTTGTAGATGAGACAAAATAACTGATGCGGTTTCGGAATCTGACAAACCTAGTGTTGTTCGACACCTTTTAAGACTCGACCCTTATGGTCTGGTGGAATGGACGGAGGACTCTTTAGACATACGGTCAGTTCTTCGTTGTCAATCTTGGTCTGTACCTTTTTGTCTGACCAAGGTTTATCCCTTTCCTCATGCAGTTCCGACATATAACTGTGGGACGAATAAATTGAATATACGTCTAATGTAGTACTCTTTACGGTCCGACCTACTTCGTGTTCGACCTTAGTTCTAACGGTCATCTTTATAGTTATTGGAGTCTATGCGTCTACTGTGGTGGGAATACCGTCTTTCGCTTCTTGATTTCTCGGAGAACTACTTTCACTTTCTCCTCTCACTTTTTTCAACCGAATAGGTCGTCAAGGTGACGACTCGTATGTGTGACTCCTTTGGTCTTAACTTTCTCTGTACACTTGGGGTTACAAGTAACGTCGTGACAAATGTTATCGGTCCTGTACCTTCGTTGGATCTACAGGTGGTCGTCTGCTTACCTATTCTTTCGACACCATGTATATGTGTTACCTTATAATGAGTCGGAAATTTTTCTTATGTAAACTTAGTTAAGATTACTCCACCTACTTTGACCTCGAATAATATGTCTCACTTCATTCAGTCTTTCTTTTTGTGGTTATGTCATATAATTACGTATATATACCTTAAATCTTTCTACCATTACTATTGGGACATACGTTCTGTCGTTTTCTCTGTGTCTACATATCTTGTCAGAAAACCTGAGACACCCTCTCCCGCTTCCACCCTAGTCAACCCTCTTACCGTAACTTTGTACATATTATAGTATACACTTTACTTAACGGTCAGGTCCAAGTTACGTACTATGTCCCACGAGCCCCGACCACGTGACCCTACTGGGACTCCCTACCATGCCCCTTCCTCCACCCTCCTCCCAAGTCCTACCCCTTATACACATGTGGGCACCACCTAAGTACAACTACATACCGTTTTGGTTATGTTTAACATTTCATTAATCGGAGGTTAATTTTATTTATTTAAATATAGTTATTTTCTTTTCAACCGAATTTGGAGTTGTAAGTCTTTTGACTAGTACTGTAGACCAGGGTAGTGAAGTACCGTTTATCTACCCCTTTGTTACCTTTGTCACCTTCTGAAATAAAATCCCCCGAGGTTTTAGTGACGTCTACCACTGACGTCGGTACTTTAATTTTCTGTGAACGAGGAACGTTCTTTTCGATACTGGTTGGATCTGTCGTATAATTTTTCGTCTCTGTAATGAAACGGTTGTTTCCGGGTAGATCAGTTTCAATACCAAAAAGATCATCAGTACATACCTACACTCTCAACCTGATATTTCTTTCGACTCACGGCTTCTTAACTACGAAAACTTGACACCACAACCTCTTCTGAGAACTCTCAGGGAACCTGACGTTCCTCTAGGTTGGTCAGGTAGGATTTCCTTTAGTCAGGACTTCCTGACTATGACTTTGACTTTGAGGTTATAAAACCAGTGGAATACACTTCTTGACTGAGTAACCTTTTCTGTGACTACGACCCTTCCTAACTTCTACCCTCCTCTTCCCCTGCTGTCTCCTACTCTACCCACCCACAATAGTGACTGAGCTACCTGTACTCAAACTTGTTCGAGACCCTCAACCACTACCTACGCCTTTGGACCACACGACGTCAGGTACCCCAGCTTTTCTCAGTCTGGACTGAATCACTGAGTTGACTTGACTTGTCAGGGTGTTAAGGTGAGGTCGTTAAAGATGGGTACCTTTTGTTTTTGTGATTGAACTTTTCTATGTACATGATATTATGGACCTTCCATGATACGAATCACTTCAATTCAGTCTTCCTCTTTCTTCTTGTGACATAAGACGAATTTACACTTTAGATTTTTTATTTTGTTTAGTTAATTATATTATTTTGTCTTTGGTTGAGTGTCTATGTCTCTTATTTGATCACCAATAGTCACCTCTCTACGCACCCCCTTCTCTGTTTTATTCCCTTCCCCTAATTCCTCATGTTTGAGAATCCATATTTTATTTATTTTGTATTCTATCAATGTCATGTCCTTTATATTGGTTATAAACTATTATTGAAATTTACTTTATATTAGATACTTTTCAACTTTAGTGACAGAACATGTGGACTTTGATTATATTATAAACTTTATTTGATATGAAGTTAAAAATTAATTTAATTAAAATTTTTTAGTATATCTTCTATTTTATGTAAATATCATGTATATACGTAAATAACTTTTGATCGACACATATTTACTTTGGCACGTCAAGTTTATAAATAACAAGTTCCCAGTTGGAATCATACAACTTAAAATATATCCAAAAAAAGAGAAATGTAGTAAATAAGAATAAACATATAAAGAACCTTTAAAATGATAGGACCATGTATTGTGTATAGACAAGTTATGATTTTAACTACATTGATGTTAATCCTTGTCCGATCTTTATTGTTAGTGAATTTGTTTAATCTTTTGGTAAGGGAGGCTGGCGTCTTCCTTGATCGACCAACAAGAAGTTCGGTATAAAGAAAAGGAGGACCTGTGTGCCAATTTGATGTGAAGGGTCTGAAGGAATATCAACCTGTGTAGGTACACTGACACCAAGTGGTTACTCGATACTCAGGAATATCGGAACACACAGTGAAGGTCCGAACCCACTACTTTGGGAGGGTGTCCACCAGCAGGTGAGGGGTAGACTTACCTGACCTGAGATTCTCTATGTTCGATCCCCTTAGTGTTCGACCTTCTGATCTAGGGACAATCGGTGAAACCTTCCTAGAAGGTTCTGTCAGTAAGTCGGGTTTGTAGATTCTACCTATAAAAGTAAAGGTACTTACTTTTACTTGAAAGTAAAACAATTCGGGGATTTTAACTCCCAACAAACAATATCGTTACTTAGATAGAACTTGTGGTGTAAAGGGTTTTGATGAAGACTCAACTCGTCAGGTCTGGACCGTCCCACCGAGTCGTCTTAGTAGTTTTTAGACTTGAAAATAGACGACGAAGTGGTAGGAATTTTTTATACTATCTCAAACCATGGTAGAAGACACGAATCAGAGACCTAGAACACCCTTTGACTTACACACTCAGAGGTCCGATAGTAGGGAAGTCACCAATTTTATATAATGAACAGACTACGGATTAGTAATAGTACATTGGACACTTGTTATGTATCATTATCCTGTGAGTATAGTATCATTCTTTTACATCGGTTCAGAACATATTACAGAATTTTTGCTATGTCGAGAAAAGCACGGATCGCGTCGGTACCGAGCCCCAGGGTTCTTCGTGGACTTTGTGTATCGTCGAGGCTTTGTAACCTACGACCTATTTGACTGACCACACAAACGGGGAGCAGGTAGATGGCCGGGGGTGTTCGATTCCCTTACAGAGGGAGATTAGTAAAAGGATTCCTTATCTGCATTCATACGGAATTGACCTCTACTTCATTTCTTCTAAACGTACGTCGCAAAGTAATGCTAGCTACCGTTTCAGGCGTGTCTATATTGGATGGGACGACCAAAATACCTACAGTAGTCGTAACTATTCTGACCTCTCTTAAAAGCAAACTAGATACTGTGGTTCCCAGCGAAACGACAAGTAGCATAATGTGGACTCCTCCGGTTCATATTTAACACGTTTCATTCTTTCTATAAACACCCCTGTTTTCCTTAGGGAGTAGACCATTGGGTACTACGAGCATGGTAGACAATGGGACTAGGGGAGTAGTTCCACTTACTATGGTAAGTCTAACTGAACCTCTGACCGTTCCAATGACTAAAGTAGTTTAAACTGTGACCATTNNTATATATACTTGAGAAAAGCACGGATCGCGTCGGTACCGAGCCCCAGGGTTCTTCGTGGACTTTGCGCATCGTCGAGGTTTTGTAACCTACGACCTATTTGACTGACCACACAAACGGGGAGCAGGTAGATGGCCGGGGGTGTTCGATTCCCTTACAGAGGGGGATTAGTAAAAGGATTCCTTATCTGAATTCATACGGAATTGACCTCTACTTCATTTCTTCTAAACGTACGTCGCAAAGTAATTCTAGCTACCGCTTCAGGCGTATCTATATTGGATGGGACGACCAAAATACCTACAGTAGTCGTAACTATTCTGACCTCTCTTAAAAGCAAACTAGATACTGTGGTTCCCAGCGAAACGACAAGTAGCATAATGTGGACTCCTCCGGTTCATATTTAACACGTTTCATTCTTTCTATAAACACCCCTGTTTTCCTTAGGGAGTAGACCATTGGGTACTACGAGCATGGTAGGCAATGGGACTAGGGGAGTAGTTCCACTTACTATGGTAAGTCTAACTGAACCTCTGACCGTTCTAATGACTAAAGTAGTTTAAACTGTGACCATTGGACACGTACCACTGACCTCCACGATTGGACCCTTCTTAACCACACTAATGTTTGGCCCTCTCTGTAGGTCCAAGAAAACTACATTAAGTACACTTTCTACGTTTGCCGTTGTCGCAACGGTGAGCCGAGAGCTTGTAAAAGCAATAACCGTTTCCGTTGTTTGGTACCTAGAGAGAAGGCACCTATTTTGCTGGCGATACACTACACTAACCTTTCCAGAAACATTAATTTCTATTATGGTTCACTTTTTTTTTTTTGTTTTTTTTTTGCTATGTGTCAAGGGCTTTCGAGGTCTCGTTAAATAAACAGGTGGTGGAGTATGTGATCCTCGGGGAGAAAAAAAAAGAAAAAATAGAACTTCATATCAACTAAATCTTACAACACAATTAAAGACGACATATCGTTTTACTAAGTCAATATGTATACATATATATAAAAAAGTATAATAAAAGGTAATATCAAATGGAGTCCTATAACTTATAAAGTGTTGAATTTTATCTCTATTTTTACAATGAATAGAGTCTCCAATTTAATTTATTGTGTATATTTCATGAATCTTGTTACGGTACGTGTACTAGCGAGGGGAAATTTACTTGTTAAACAACTGTTTATGTAAATGACGAGAAACTTATAGGTACATGGGGACGAGGTACAAAGAGTCGGGGAAATTTCAATTTATTCTGACACATGAATCGAGACAGGTTACTGGACACTCGTACACTACACACAGTGAAGACCCGGTTTCGGAAATTCTTGATCATATCCTGGAAGACCAGTCCCAACGATTACGTTCAACCTCAATTTCTACTTTACAAAGGTGTTGGGAAGTGTAGTTATGTGGGGCAACACAAAGGTATGTTCTCCCCTAAAGGTGTGGAGAGGTGGACTGCCAAGCCCACTGTTGTAGAGAGGGGTTTCCAAGGAGGGTTGTCTTTCGTACTTTTTGAGTTGACCAATCTCAGCTCTCGGAAGTATCCCACGATAAAAAGAATTAGTCATCACAATGGCACGGAATTACTGGTGTCAGGTCAGCCGGGGGAAGACAGAAAAGGGAAACATTCGAATCCACTGTAAAGTCCTGTCTCAGGAGATGGACGTATAGAGTGTAGACACCCTACCCTGGAGGACCTGTCTCGAAGAGATCCTTTTCCTTTAAAAGATAAGGGAGAAAGAGTTGTACAGGATGGTCGGTGAGACATACACTCCGTCCGGACCGGGGCACTTTCTCACGCCCATCCACCTGTATTTCTCACGGGAAGTCTGAGGTGAGAACGTTGTCCGACGTAACGTCTCTTGAGACTTAAACTCTGAATTGTCAGAGTAGGACGTTAATTATTACGTCTGCAGTAAACTGAAACCCATGAAATACAAGAGGTAGTGGGTCCCCGAATCTTTCCTCCTTCTCCTTTACGTTTTGAGTGGAGTTAGGGGTTGTGTCTCTTTCCGTGTCAAAAGGAACCTTACGATGCACAACGTACTAAGGACATTTTGACGAATCGAGGGAAAAAAAAATTTGTGTATATACGTAAGAAAAAATATAAAAAAAGGTAATACTAAATAGGATTCTATAACTTACATGGTGTACGACACGTCATTCAGTCTGGAACAACAAATATATATGAGTAAGTGTAGATAACAACAAACCAGTCATTCAGTACAGACTAAGAAACGCTGTGGTACCTGACATCGGGCGGTCCGAGAAGACAGGTAGTCTAAAGGGTCCGTTCTTATGATCTCACGTCACTGTAAAGGAGGAGGTTCCCTAGAAGGACTGGGTCCCTAACTTAAACAGAGATGACGAAACCGTCCGCCCGAAAAACGGAGACTCGGTGGTCCCTTCGGGTTATCAACCGTAGACGAATGGGATTTGGGGGTGAGATAGGGAAGGGGTGGAGGGGTGGAGAAATGTTAGTGTCCAGACAAGAGACATAGACACTCGGACACAAACAAAGCACCTATCCAAACAAAGACAGTATAAGATCCGAGGTGTATATTCACTATAGTATACCATAAACAGAAAGAGAAAGACTGAAGGAAGTGAATCACACCATTAGAGATCAACGTAAGAATCGAGGGAAAGAATAGGAAACATATAAATATCCTCTATATTGTTTTCTGAGTAGACCTTTATTTAATACTATCGATGTACCTTTGTACTAGAAAAAGTATTCTTAACGATATCGGGAAGTAAGTCAGCATCGAACCCTTTCCCCCGGAGAATGCATCAAGGTATAATTTCATGACGTAGTGAATATTTTCTTTATTGTAACGATATAATACTACGTCAAGAAAAGACGAGTTATCTTATTTTAGACATTTTAGCCTAGATCAGTCACACGTGTTTGGTTTTGACAAACAAGGACGACCCAGAATAATACTTTTGTTCTTTACCCACAAGTATTTAAAGACAAATATAATACATGTGTCTTTCTACACATTTCATACTTATCTATACACCTTTTATAAAATCACTCGACTTCGAATTCTATAGATTACAGTGTGTCACTCGATTTTACAAACCTAAAAATATTTAATGCGCCTCGAGTGGAAGTTTCCTTTAGTACTATACATTAACACCCTACTTCCGTCGAGCTCCGTACCGTCAGTGTACAAACCCTTGCGTACATTCTTAATTTCTAAAATTTTAAATTTTTTTATTATTTATTTATTTTGTATAATTTTTTTTTTTCTCTATCGGTTGTATAAAGTTCACTAAGTAAAATTTGGTATCGAGGTAGTACGTTTTTACGACCTGAGACCGAGAGATTTTCAAAGTGAAACTCCGATCACAACGAAGACATAAAAGTCAGAGTACAATATAATTATCTTCTTTTTCATTTGTATTTTTATGTATAAAGTACTTTCGTTGAAGCATTCGGATTAATTCTTTAATGTTCGAGATACCAAACACAAGGTACGAGGTTTGGATACCCTAAACGAAATATTACTACATTTAACGATGGGAGATGTTTAAAGATAATTCTACTATGTACAGTTGACTAAGGACGAGAAAGGGTTTATGTAGTAACTAACCCTGTTAAGTGTGTGTAGAAAACTAAAACCCCACACCCCCCTTCCCGTCAAAGGTAAACACTGTGTGTTGAAGTACAATGAATTATAATACGATATAGGTCCGTTTAAAAATTTTGTACGATTAATGATAACTAACACAAATAACATAATAATAATAACATAACACAAATAACATAGAGTGTTATAACTCTATAACGTAATAACATAACATGTTATGTGATTGAACTTAAAGAACCTTCTCTCCAAAATTTTAACTAAAATAACTATATATTTAAATAATAGATATCAACTAAATGTTACACAATTGAAGACGACATATCGTTTCACTAAGTCAATATGTGTGTGTGTGTGTGTGTAATAAAAGGTATATGAAAAGACGATACCAAATTGTGACCTATGACTTACATCAAGGGACCCGAGACGTCATCCTGGGACGACAAACAGGCAAGATATATATTATCAAACGTAGACGAGCAGGGTCTGAGGGTGAGGTAGGGAGAGAGGGGAGGGGGAACCGTTGTTCAGACAAGAGATACTCAAAGAAAGACAAAGTATCTATTCAAGTAAACACAGTATTAAATCTCAGATGTATATTTACAATATACTATAAAGAGAAAGAGAAAAACTGACTGAAACGAATCATACTAGTAGTACAAACGTAAAGAGATTAATGATGATTACAACTCGTAGAAAAGTACACGGATAACCGATAGACATAGAGAAAAAACCTCTTTGTAGATACATACAAGACGGGTAAAAAAATCATCCAACAAAAAAACTATGACTCAACATACTCGACAAACATGTATAACCTCTAATTAAATAACAGCCAGTGTAGTAAACGGTTATAAAAGAGGGACAGGTCTCCAACAGAAAAACAAAGCAAATACTAAAGGAAAGGACACATTTTCGAATATTCAAACTAATCCAGGACAAATAAAAAGGAAAATAAAGAAAACAAAACCCTTTGACTGGATTCTCTTGTAATGATACTATATATAGTCTCTTACAAAACGGATACAAGAGAAGAGTCTCAAAATACCATAGTACAGAATATAAATTGAGAAATTCGGTAAAATTCGAACACACACCGGACAACAAATCAGAGTTTCAGTACAGAAACGTTGGGGTACCTGACATCGGAGGGTGGAGGTCCGAGAAGACAGGTACTCTGAAAGGTCCGTTCTTATGACCTCACCCAATAGTAGAGGAGGAGGTTGTACACCGGACATTAAAAGAAATAAACCATCACAGAAACCAAACCCATAGTCCTACTTCCACCGAATCTTACTGAAACGTTCAAAAGGGAGGAAATAGGATGAATAAGAGGCATTGTCGTTGAAGTTTTGAAAGTGTACCCCACCACATATCGCAGGAAACCTAACACAGTCTAAAAGTTCGACCTAATATGAGACAGTGGGAAAGAAGTGTCAGGTTGAGAGTGTACTGGCGACCTCTTTGGTATCGGAACTGATATGTCTGGAAACCATCGTTCATTACAGAGACGAAAAATTATACGACAGATCCAACCAGTATCGAAAAGAACGTTCCTCGTTTACAGAAAATTAAAGTACCGACGTCAGTGGTAGACGTCACTAAAACCTCGGGGGGTTTTATTTCAGACTGTGACAAAGGTGACAAAGGGGTAGATAGAGGGTACTTCACTACCCTGTCCTACGGTACTAGAATCAAAGGACTTACAACTCGAAATTCGGTTGAAAAAGTGAGAGGAGAAGGTGAAAGTAGTTCTCCGAAAAATCAAGGAGAAATGAAAGAGAAGTGAAAGACGGTATTCCACCACAGTAGACGTATAGACTCATACCTACACTCTCAACCTGACACTTCTTTCGACTCACGGCCTCTTCACTACGAAAACTTGACACCACAACCTCTTCTGAGAACTCTCAGGGAACCTGACGTTCCTCTAGGTTGGTCAGGTAAGATTTCCTCTAGTGAGGACCCACAAGAAACCTTCCTGACTACGATTTCGACTTTGAGGTTATGAAACCGGTGGAGTACGCTTCTCAACTGAGTAACCTTTTCTGAGACTACGACCCTCCCTAACGCCCGTCCTCTTCTTCCCCTGCTGTCTCCTACTCTACCGACCTACCGTAGTGGCTGAGCTACCTGTACTCAAACTCACTTGAGGCCCTCAACCACTACCTGTCCCTCCGGACCGTACGACGTCAAGTACCCCAGCGTTTATCAGCTTGTGTTGACTCCCTGACTTGACTGACTTGGCTGACTGGGAGTCGTTCCACTAATGGAGTGAACTAAATTAAAACGTAAAGAAGTCGAACAGTCTACACATGTACATAAAATGGGTCCATATAAGGACGTAAAAGGGAGATTGATCTTTTTGGAAACTTGAGTTAAGAAGAGTACATTGAGAACAGAGGGTTCGGGTGGTACGGAGAACGTCTTTAATTTTCGGGTTGGTTTACTAGAGATTAAAGAGAACGTTAAAACAGACTGGTAAACTAGCGTTTGGATGTCCTTGACCTACTGACCTCTGTGGACCGGTCGACGAGACGTGTGTAGACAACCCGAAGGGACTACCCCCTCATATCACTGGGCCCAGAACTTGTACCTCACTACTCCTAAAGATCTGTGTGTGGTGACATTGACGGGTGTGGGACGGGAGAAGTTTCTTCCGTACTTCTTTCTAATATGATGAACGGGTCTCGTAAAGTCTTCCCAAACGTCGAAAGGGAATTTACCGGTGTGAAAGAAACTCTCATTCAAAATGTTTTACTAAAGTGAAAGACAGAGACCGATTCGTCGTCTTACTTGTGACCGTAGACCCACACGTACCTCAGTAAGTGACTTATGAAGAGTACGTGGGAACGAGATACGATTTACACAAAAGGTACATAGTGGACTTGAAGTACAATGACATATCCCACCTTTGACAAGGGGAAAATGTCTACTTCTTTTGACTCCGATTTCTTCTACTCAGACGACTAAGAGTCTTAACTACAGATTTTTATTTTGTCCAAAATAGATTTATTGTGTAAAGAAATGTAACCCGTTAAAAGTTCAAACAGTAAAAAGTACAACGGGAAATTTTTTTCACTTGTTTGAAAAGGATGTTCTCTGGTTCGACCACTTATAAAAACCGAAACATCCGGTACTCAAAAGATAACTTTGGATGACTTGGGACGACGTAACATCTCCCTTTCACCGGGATGATTATGTACTTACTCACATGAACCGACACAATGTGATTTTGAAATAAATGTTTGAGTCTAACATCAAACGACTACTACCTTTACAAGACTTTAACCTAACAACCAATGAGTTAAGATATTCAAATGATTTTTCGTAACTTAACATGTGGTTTTTACTCACCATAACAACATACAGTTAGTATGGAGTTATTTCGATAAAATTTTTTTTTTCTCAACCGAAGACCAAAATCTATCGTACATATCAGTTTCGGTACCAAAAAGGTTGTCAGGATATGTAGACACTCTCAACCTGGTGTTACTTCCGACTCGTGGTTTCTTAGTTACGAAAACTTGACACCACAACCTCTTCTGAGAACTCTCAGGGAAATTGTCCTTCCTCTGGTTTGGTCAGTTAGGATTTCCTTTAGTTGGGACTTATAAGTAATCTTCATGACTACGACTTCGACTTCGAGGTCATGAAACCGGTGGACTAAGCTTCTCGGTTGAGTAACCTTTTCTGGGACTACGACCCTTTCTAACTCCCGTCCTCCTCTTCCCCTGTTGTCTCCTACTCTACCAACCTACCGTAGCGACTGAGTTACCTACACTCAAACTCGTTTGAGTCCCTCTATTACTTCTTATAAGTGATTGATTAGTGTTTGTCAAGACTGTATCTCGTTTGGTGGAGAACAGAAAAAAAAAAAGAAAAGTTTAAGGAGGAGGTAAAAATAAATACTATATAAGGAGAGTCCTACTAGTCTTTTTTTGTGGACTTTTGGGTGACTACCTGATCTTTGAGACGAGTGTTTACTTAACCGAGGTACCGAGGAATAAACATAAACGGAAGAAAAATTCATATGAAGAGGAGTCCGACTTGTCTCCGTCGGTCACGAGATGACACTTTGTCTTTCAAGACCTCTCAACAAATAGTCGAGTGTATGTCCTCCCTTCTAAGTACGAAGTCCAAACTATAGATATTGGAACCGAGATTTATAGACAAAGAGTTTGTGTCTCTGTGTAAACTAGAAAGACTTCGTTAATTTATACGTGATTACGGACAAAAGTAAATATTTACGGTTGTGTATTATTGGTTGATTCTTAGTACTGTACCACAATGAAAGAAAAATAAAATGGTAGAGGAATTGACACATTGTGTAAAAATTTTTCATAAAGTCCATGAAGAAAATAAAAGTATCTTAAGATTTACTTTGTATCTTTCCAAAACCAGAGGAGTCCCACATCGAGTTAACCACCGTTAATTACTCCTGTCTTGTAGTATCACGAAGGAAGTTCCCACAATGGTCGACACACCTCAGTACATTTTCAAGGAACGTCACAACTCACACCGACCTGGCACCTTTTACGGTCTTCTTTTTGTAGTCCTTTGGAGTTCTTATAAAATTCCGGGGACCGGGGTAGGATGTTCAAACGAGTCCTATTTCTACGTTTTCTTTTCCTTGTCTCTTCGAGTTTTCAGTAACGGGTCCCCCCTTTTATTTCGTCACCAAAAGACAGTGTAGTCTACGACTACACTCGGAAATAGTTCCGACAGTTTTGATTTAGTTTCTTTAGTTAGAGCAGAAGTATTAATTAAAGGGACAAAGAAAGGAGTTAGACGTGACGGGTCCGTCAATTAGAAACGAGTTATACGAAAACAGTGGGATGAATTAATAATTATTTTAGAGGATGCACTCTTCCGTCTTACGATGTACGGTTGACCCTCTCACTCGAAGTTCCGACACACTCTTCTATCTTTTCTCCTCTCTTCCCGTTTGTTCTGTACCCTTCTCAACCTACCTGGATCTCCACCAGTATGAGTCACTTCATTCTGTTTATATACTATAGTAAATATACACCTTAGAAATGTTTAATATATTTACTTGAATGTTTTGTCTTTATTTGAATATCTGTATCTTTTGTTTGAATACCAATGGTTTCCCCTATCACTCTCCCACCCTCTCCTTATTTAGTCCTTAAACTATAACAATTAATGTCATGTCAACTAAATGTTATAGGACAATCAAAGTCCACATGTCGTGTAACTAAGACAATATGTATATATAGATAAGAAAAAAAATGCTATTTCCAGAGTAACTATATAGATAAGAAAAAGTCTAAGAAAAGGGAATATACAATAATGTTTTATGAACTCATAACAAGGGAAACAATATATCATCTAGGACCAACCAATAGATAAAATATATATTATCACACATAGACGATTGGGGTTGGAGGATTAAATATGGAAGGGGGTGGGAGCCCTAATTTTATATGTATGATGATATATATTTTATCTATTGATTGTTCCTGGATGACATATCATGTCCCTTGATATGAGTTATAGAACATTATTGGATATTACCTTTTATTAAATATTTTATTATGTGTGTGTGTGTGTGTGTGTGTGTGTGTGTGTGTGACCTCCTCCCTTACCGTTTGATGGGGGTCATATGAACGGCACTCCTGGGGTACTTGACATATTTTTCTCTTTTTCTATGCTGTGACTTTCTACTCACGGGGTCCAGCCTTCCACAGGTTATACGAGGACCGCTTCTCGCCTCCTGTCGATGATTATCGGGTCTTTCTTGCTTCGCCGACCCGGTGTTACGAGTCAACACCTACACAGACCACTAATTTCATTTTAGGTTACGACGTTTCTTGTCATAACATATCCTTGGACCTTACAATCCAGGTACTTAGTTCCGTTTAACCTGTATCAGTTCGTCCTCTACCATTCTTATTTGTAGTCTTATAATCCTTAGTCACTTGATTTTACCTGCCCTTACCCGTTTGAATTAAGTCTACTGGTAATATAGATGATGACACCCGTTCTTAGGGTATCTTCTTAACCTCATCGGGAGTATTAGTTGTTCTCAGACTTTACATCATGAACCCACGTTGGAGTTTTTACTGACTTACTAGAGCCAAACAAAGGTTCCGTTCGGTAAGTTGTAGTGTCATTAGGTTCAGATACGGGGATTGTGGTCATAGTTTCTTCCACTTCAACTAGTCAAGACACTTCTGGATCTTCTGGAGGATCTTGATTATGGTTTTTTTTTTTTTCAAGGTAAGTAGTAACCCCTGACCTTTCATTTTCATCCATCAGTTCTCTATGGACCTCATTGTCCGTTCAAACCGGAACCTCTTGTTTTACTTCACCTCGTTTCCGATTGACTTAAGACGGTTCTCTTACGTGACCAGTATCGTTTGTGGGAAAAAGTTGTTGTGTTCTCTACTGAAATGTGTACCTGTAGTGGTTTACCAGCCATGACTTTACTTTAACTAATGTAGGAAACATCGATTTCTACCTCTTCGGTATATGTCAGCCGTTTTTGTTCTGGACCTAGACTGACACCGAGTTTAGTAGTTGAAGAGTATCGTTTTAAGTCCGAATTTGATTTCTTTCACCCCTACTTATACGTGACCTCCATTGTTTATCTAAGTTTCCCAATCTAGATCATTTGTCACACAGACTTCTTGATGCTTACCTCCAGGCATTATAACATGTCTTCCGTCACTTTTTTTTTAGGGTTTCTTTTTCTTTTCGTTCTTCCATTTCACCAATAGACTCCCCCGAAATGTTTATCGACTTCTCTCTTCTCTTCGCTTTTCGTTCTTTTGTTGTCTTCCCTTTTCTGATCTCTAGAGAAGTCGTTTCAACCTTTATGGTTCTCTTGTAAAACGGGTTCCTACCTGTGTTATTTCCTTTCTTTACCACCTCTGGATCATCTACGACTTCTAGAGTTCTTCTCTACCTTTCTTATGTCCCTTCTTATGTTTTTTCTAGAATTACTTGCCCTAATGATGTTGTCACACCAGTCAGTGGGTCTCGGTCTATAAGACCTCACACTTCAGTTCACCCGGAATCCTTCGTGACGACAATTATTTTGATCACCCACACGACCTTAAGATCATCTCGATGATAAGTTTTGGGATTTCCTACTACGGTAGTTCCACAACGTAAGTTATACAGTCGTTTAGATCTTTTGAGTCGTCACCGGTGTCCTGACCTTTTCCTGTTAAGAGTAGGGTTAAGGGTTCTTCCCCTCATGATTTCTTACAAGATTGGTAGTCTGTCAACGTGAGTAGAGGGTACGATCATTCCAGTACGAGTTTTAGAACGTACGATCCGAAGTCGTAATACGTTTGGTTCTTGAAGGTCTACAAGTTCGACCCAAATCTTTTCCGTCTCTTAGGTCTCTAGTTTAACGGTCGTAAGTGACCTAGAGTCTCTTTCGTTCTCTTAAGGTCTTTTTGTAAATAGAGACAAAGTAACTGATACGATGTTGGAAACTGACACGCCTAGTATTGTTTGACACCTTATAAGAATTACTCTACCCTTATGGTCTGGTGTAATGGACTGAGGACTCTTTGGACAAACACCCAGTCCTTTGTTGTCATCCTTGGGACATACTTTGTTAACTGACCAAGTTCTAACTCTTTCTTCATGTTGTCCCTACAGAAGAGAGTGGTACAAACGAATTGGACATACGACTCGTGTAGTACTATTTACGACCCGACCTACTCAATGTTTGATCTTAGTTCTATCCACCCTCTTTGTAGTTGTTGGAGCCTATACACCTACTATGTTAAGATTACCGTCTTTCACTTCTCCTTGATTTCTCGGAGAACTACACCCACTTCCTCCTCACACTTTCTCGGTCGAATTTTGATTCATAATTTTTTTGATTCTAGTACCATAGACCGGGGTAATGAAGTACCGTTTATCCTCCCCTTTTCCACCTTCGTCACTGTCTAAAGGAGAAGAACCCGAGATTTTAGTAACACCTACCACTGACGTCGGTACTTTAGTCTTCTACTAACGAAGAACCGTCCTTTCACTACTGTTTGGATCTGTCATACAACTTTTCGTCTCTGTAATGAGACGGTTGTTTCCGGGTATATCAGTTCCGATACTAGAAGGGTAACCAGTGTGTGTCAACACTTTCGACCTGATATTTCTTCGTCTCGTCGTTTCTTGACTACGAAAGTTTGATACCACGACCTCTTCTGAGGACTTTCAGGGAATCTATCGTGCCTCTAGTTTGGTCAGTCAGATTTCCCTTTATTTGGGACTTATGAACAACCTTCCTGACTACGACTTCGACTTCGAGGTCATAAAACCAGTGGACTACACTTGTCGACTGAGTAACCATTTCAGGGACTACGACCTTTTCTGACTCCCGTCTGCCTCTTCTCCTGTAGTCTCCTACTCTACCGACCTACCGTAGTGACTACGTTACCTGTACTTGAACCCGTTTGAAACCCTCTACCACTCCCTGGGCGTCCGGACCACACAACGTCGGGTACCCCAGTGTTTGTCAACCTGTGTTGACCCGCTGACTTGTTGTTATTGTGTATATGTTTGTGTGTATATATTGAATTAGTGATAGGGACTTTGATTGTGTTGTGACATTTAGTCGACATAAAGTTATTTTTAATTTTTTCTTTTTCCCTTTCTCTCTTTTTCCTTTTCTTCCCTACTATTCTGACTCATTCACTTGTCTCATTCCCTTCTTCTTTTCAACCTGAAACTCTTTTCTATTTTGTAGGTTCAAGAGGATGTCGTTAGTACACAGTCTTCGGTTGGGTCTTTAAGAAAGATCCTTTCGGAACGGACCGGACACCCACTGGGACCCATCCAGACGGACGGTGGTACACCATAGGCTTACCTAAAGAAAGGTCTATTTATAAGTTCAAGGTAAGACATTTTTAGTTGGGAAGACTCAAGGTTCGAAGACCTAGGTCGAGATAACCGTCGTACCTTAGAGTCGGACGACTGATGAGTGGTTTCTCCTCTTGTGGTGGGTGAATCGTTTTTGAGTCAGGGTTCTTTGTCACAAACATGTAGTAACGGTCGGGTGAGACGATAGAAGAACCAAGTTGACGTGCATGTAATTTACGATCGGAACATGTCTGGTCTAGTAGCCTCTACACACGAGAAATAGGCAAAATAAAACCGTGAAGGATCAGAACGTAAATGACGGGACTCGAAACCATAATCTGGTAGTCCGTTATATTCTCTCAATTATTTTTCATTCAGTTTAACGAAAGAACCACAAACCAACCCCCATCCCCAGAACAAACCAAAAATCGTGTTTCGTATAACAAGAGAAATCCTATTCGGTTTCTTCTTTTAAGAAAGTTCTGGGGTCCCGTCCCAGATAATGTTTGCGAGGAAGACTTGATACTTCCCAGAAATTAAACCGAGTTCAACCCTATATCTCACAGAGAGAGAGATTATCTTGAATGAAAAATTTCGTGAAAACCCAAGTGTCATTTTGACTTGTCTTTGACATCATTAAAGGGTATATCGGGGGGTGAGGTGTGAACGTGTCGGTGGTAATAGTTGTAGGGGGTGGTCTCATGATGTAAACAATGGTAGTTACTTTGATGTGATTGTGTAATATCAGTGGGTCTAAAGTAGTAATGTAATCCCAAGTTAGAAACACAACATGTAAGATACCCAAACCCGTTTATACATTACTGTCCATAGATGGTAGTATCATAGTATATCTTATTAAAGTGACGGGATTTTTAGGAGACACGAAACAGATAAGTAGGAAGGGAAGGAGGATTGGAGACCGTTGGTGACTAGAAAAATAAAGAGATATAAAAACGGAAAAAGTCCACACAATATACCAACGTAAATATGTCATATACCAAAAAAGTCTAACTAAAGAGAGAGAATCCTTATACGTGAATGTAAAAGAGGTACCGAAAAGTATCGAACTATCGAGTAAAGAAAAATCGAGACTTATTATAAGATAACAGACCTACATGGTGTCACATAAATAGGTAAGAGAATAACTTCCTGTAGAACCAACGAAGGTTCCAAACCGTTAATACTTAGTTTGACGATATTTGTAAGTATACGTCCAAAAACACACCAGTACTTAGAAGTCAAGTAAATTCATTTATGGTTGTTCGTACGAACGACCTAGTATACAACTATCATATAAATCAAGATATTTTATGACGGTTTGACAGAAGATTTCACCGCTATATTGTAGTAAGGAATGGTCGTTACTACTCTCAAGGACAACGAGGTGTAGTAGTGGTCGTAAACCATAACAACCACAAAGATTATCACACATCGTTATAGAGTGACAACAAAATTAAACGTAAAGGGACCACCGAATCTACCATTTCTTAGACGTACGTTACACCCTCTGGACCCAAGTCAGGGACCCAACCCTTCTAGGGGACCTCCTCCCGTACCGTACCGTGAGGTCATAAAAACGGACCTCTTAGGGGTACCTGTCTTCTCGGACCTTCTGATGTCAGACACCCTAGTGTTTCTCAGCCTGTGTTGACTCGCTCAGTCTGTACTGACTCGCTGATTCGTGTTACTGTATACTACAACTCGTAGAACTGTATACAAATGAACGGTAGACATATAGAAGAAACACTTTATAGACAAATCCAGAAAACGGGTAAAAAATTTAACCCAACAAACTAAAGAACAAAAACTCGGTATTCTCAAGAAACACATAAAACCTTTCGTCAGAAAATAGTCTACGGAAAACGTTTATAACAGAGGGTCAGACACCGAGCAGAAGAGTAAGAGAACCTTCTTGTCATGAAGAATTTACGTTCCGTGTAGAGAAAATCACACGACCTACAACCCTATATGTGAACTATATAATTTAAATAGGAAAGAACGAATAGTAAAAAGATGGAAATTAAAGAAACGGTATAAAAATGCTAAGAATTACAAATCAAAGAGCTGTGTTTACCTCATGTATACGTGACGTCTTTGATATCTTTTATTTCTTTGTAATAGTGGGAGGAAGAGAGAGGGAAGTAAGGGGTGGGGAGTTATGAAATCAATTATAAAACTTCGTTAAAAGAAAAAAGTTAAACATGTTTATCAACTTCAAGAAAATATTGTACTTTAACAAAGTATTATGAAAAGTCTTCGGTGAAAAGTTTGTGATAAAGGACAATAATTCGTAAAAGTATGTTACAATACAAATTATCAACGTGTCATAAAGTAGTAAATTAGTTGGTGTAAAACAACCTATAATGATAAAATAATGGAAGGTTCAAAAGTGTTTTCAACTTCACGTCTCAGATTTCCCTACTTTTTAAAATTTCTAAATAACTGTTTTGTAAAAGATTTCCCCAATATATTTAAGTCTGTAGATGTTAGTCATATGTTTTTATAGAGAAAGAATCTGAAACCGGTAACAACAAAAAACCAGTGATTCAGTACAGACTGAGAAACGCTGGGGTACCTGACATCGTGTGGTCCGAGGCGACAGGAGGTGACAGAGGACCTCAAACGAGTTTAAGTACAGGTAACTCACTACAATAGATTGACAAAGTAGGAGACGGAGGGGGAAGAGGAAAACGGAAGTTAGGAAGGGTCGTAGTCCCAGAAAAGGTCACTCAGTAAAGAACCGTAGTCCACCGGTTTCATAACCTCGAAGTCGTAGTCGTTGTATGAAAGATTACTTATAAGTCTCAACTTGAGAGTGTAGGGATGTACTGATGACCTTTTTGGTATTGAAACTGGTATACCTGGAACCAACCGTTTCACTACAGAGACGAAAACTTATGTGGCAGATCCAAACAGTATCGAAAGGAAGGTTCCTCGTTCGTAGAAAATTAAAGTACCGACGTCAGTGACAGTATTAGTTAGACTAAAGTCATAACTGGTAGATCACTAAAGGTACACGTCTCAGTAGAGAACATAACAACCTTCTCTCTCAAACGATACTGATCGTACAAGAGAACTACTTTGGGACGAAGTAAAACATGAGTTTTCGGTTTGAACGGACAATAAGGTCCATAGAGAACTGATGGATGAAAACGTAAGGTCAGAGGATACTACTTTTCCTGTAGAAAAACGACAATTGAAATCTTCCAGAACATCCAGAAGTATCTTGGGTAGTTGAAGTCGAAAAAACAGTAGTCACCAACCCCGTATCTGAACCTAATGACACTACAACTTACCGAACGGAACCTTTGTTTACCTCTAGTAAGACAGTAAAAACTCTAACATGGGTTCATGACGTAAAGTCCGAGAAAACAACTGATACTCTCGATGAGGTAAAGATTCCCTAAGAACGGGTGTCATCATCTATATTACCAGTAGACTTAATTTAAGTGGGTAAGGTAGGTAAAATCAAGTGACTTAGTATTCTACATTTACAAGTGACAACGGTAGAGGACGAACTGGTGTAGGTTAAATGGGACTAAGTACTTGGGTTGTCAGGTCCGAAGATACGTTATAACAAGAAGTGTCCTACTTTCAAATGAAAAGGGTGGTCTGTGTAGGTATAGACTGACGAAAAAGGTGAAACCGGGTCGGTGAAGTAAGAAAGACCTCGAGATCATTAACGGAGACGAGAAGGGGTCATCACATAACCTGTGGAAGGTTGGACCCCCCGAGTAGAAGGTCACAGTATCGAAAAACAGTAAAGTATGAAAAGTACCCTAAGAGGTCCGTTCTTATGACTTCACCAAACTGTAAAAGAAGAGGTCACCTAGTGCAAAACAGTCTTGAGAGGTGATACTGTGCAGACAGAACCCTCCGGGACGTGTCTTACTGAGTATCGAAGTATCTCAATACGCTCGGTGAAACGGTACTGTTTCGACACTAGGTACTTTGGAGACCGGTATGATCTATGATAAAACGAAAGTAGAAACGACAACCAATCTGTTTTTACGTAGAGTTTCAAGTAAAGAATAGAGAAATCACTAACCATTCCAACTTAATAAAGAGTAAAAGTTAAAATATAACGTTGGAGAAATATAATGAACGGACGATCACAGAAAACAAAATAAAAAGAGTGCCATCCGAGGAGAAAAAAATTGACCGAACATTATCGAAAATCTACGATTCTTAGTGTTAGAAACAGACTGTATGTGTAGTGTCTATAAAAAAGTTAAGCAGTAACAATTTCAGTCCAAAACTGTATATCTTACAATTTTTGAAAATGAGGTTGGTAAGTAATAAATAAAATACTAGAAAACGAAAACGTACTACGAATATGTCAACCTTGACCTCATTCTCAAAAGGAACACCGGTCCTTGACCGGGATCTCGATTTTACGAGGAAAAACAACAAGAAAAAAAAAAAAAAATCAACTTTATATGAACTAAATGTCACACACAATTAAAGACGACGTGTCGTTTCACTGAGTCAGTACGTGTATATGTGTAACAAAAATATAAGAAAAGCTAATACCAAATAGGTTCCCATAACTTATATCAAGGGACTCGATATGTTATCCTGGAACAACAAATGGGTAGGATCTACATTGTCAAACGTAGATGATTGACGTTTGAGGGTGAGGTAGGGAGAGGGAGGGGGTGAGGAACCGTTGTTGTTCAGACAAGAGATACAGACACTCGGATAAAGACAAAGTACCTCTTCAAGTAAACACAGTATAAAATCTGAGGTGTATATTCACCACTATATACCGTAAACAGGAAAAGAAAAAAAATTTAAAATCAACCATACTATTAGAGATCAACGTAGGTACAACGACGTTTATCGTAACAAAGTAAGAAAATACCGACTTATTATAAGATAATCCGAAGGGAACACCAAGTTTACCATTTCTTAGACAGATGTTACGGTCTCTGGACCCAAACTACGGACCCAACCCTTCTAGGGGACTTCCTCCCGTACCGTTGGGTGAGGTCATAAGAACGGACCTCTTAGGGTACCTGTCTCCTCGGACCACCCGATGTCAGGTACCCCAGTGTTTCTCAGCCTGTGTAACCCGAAGGGACCACTGAGTCTACCATTTCTTAGACGGATGTTACACCCTCTGGGCCCTACACACGGTGCAGAAGAAGTAGGTAAGTAGACAACTACCCGTAAATCCAACAGAGGTATGGAGTCGATAACACTTATCGACGATACTTGTATCTTCACGTACATGGAAAAGCCTAATATCAAAACAGGTCTATATATGGGTCCTCACCCAAACGAACTAGTGTACCATTACGATGAAATCAAAAGACTCCTTAGAGGTGTAACAAGAGGTATCACCAACATGGTTGTCTGTAAGCGTAGTTGTCTCATCCTTCCAGGATTCCTACGTGACAAAATTTCTTTCAATATTTATGTACCCTCGTTTGTGGAGGGGGGTCCCGAAGGAGTCTCCCTCCACTTGAAGTCACCGACGGGAGTGGGTGAAGAGGTCTACTACAATCTTCTGACCCCGGTCCTCTCCGTTAGTCAGTCCCCTCAGGTTACCGAAAAACGAGTGGAGGAGGTACTCGTAGGAGTATTAGGACTTAGGTTTACTCCCTGTCAGTGGTCTTCCTGTTGATTGACGTGCACGGACGTTCCTTCTACGATCTTCTCTGACGGTAGACCTGTGACGAACTGTAGATGAGACCGTCTTCTACACGAAGAGTCGGAGACCCAAGAAACTCGTTCCCTCTCCTGTCGTCCACCCCCTACGGTCCGTCTTCCTCCTCTCCCGGACCGTTCGAAGGACGTACGGGAAGGAAAACCACCAGCTACCGGTACTCGGTAGACTGGTCGTGGGTCGGGTTCTTCCGAGGGCACTCTTACCTCGGTCGGGGCGTGACGGTACCTCTCGTGGTGGGTACCGTCATCGACTTCCCTTCTGTCTCCTCTGGCACGACCTGAGTCTGGCGTTTTAGTCCCTGTACGCAGTACTTCGGTCGGAGCTGGTGTGGGAAGTCTCTTTTGTCGCCGTGTGGTACCTGTCTCGGGTGCTAGCCCGACGTACAGTGTCTCTACTGGGTCTTCTAGTCGATCGTAATCGGTCTCTTTCTCGTTGTGACTCTTTTCCTTGTTTACTCTGGACAATCCCTTTCTCTCCAAAAGGAGAAAGAGGGACACAGTAGTGACTACATCGTCCCCCAGTACCTTTTCCTTCTCTTCCGTAGGGTGGGGTCTCTTGGTAGAGCTGAAGTGTAGTTGTGGTGAGATTTATGTTCTGTAGGCAATAGACCCTCCCTGTCAAAATAACTACCCGACTGAGTAATCTTTCCTAATTACAGATCCAGTGACTATGGAGTACCGTGTAAAAGAACCCCTGCCTCTCCTAGGACACCTCTACCTGTGTTCGGTCCACACAAACCTACTCCGTCTCTTTAGGTTGAGTCAGACTGTCGAAAGACTTTTCTCCTCCGTCTCTCCTCGGATTTCTGTTTACACCGGATGGAGGGTTAAGACCGATGACGGTTGGGACCGTTTTTGCCAAAAGACGTCCTACGTTTTCAGTCCTAACTGAACTGCCCAACACTCTGACCTGTAGACCACACAAAACTGGTTTGACAAAAGTCCCTTAAACGAAATTTTCATTGGGCGTCTCGAAGACGTCACCAGACCCCAGAGACACAATTGGACCGACTACTACACATTGGGTGTAGTCCTCCGTTTTCTCTGCCAGGTTTGTTTTGGTCTAAAATTGTCTTACGTCATTTAATTCCGCCTGTCTTCTTCACAACTAGAGGGGACGTCTTAGACAATGGGGGTTCTCTCGTATTCACCACTCTAGGTTTCTATTTCGGTGGTATAAGACGGGGAAAGACATCGTAGTGGTTCCCTTTGAAGAGGGATGTGGGGTTGAGTACGTTTCCCTTCTGGTAACGGACAGGGGGATCTTGAACAGTATCATGGAAGGAGTATCCGACGAAGTCAACCAATTCACTTTATTCCGTAGAACTTATGAACAATATCGTGAACCCTTCTAGGGGCCCTCCTCCCGTACCGTTGGGTGAGGTCATAAAGAACGGACCTCTTAGGGTACCTGTCTCTTCGGACCGTCCGATGTCAGGTACCCCAACGTGTCTCAGTCTGTGCTGACTCGCTGAATCGTGAGTGTGTACGTGTATCGTACAGGTATGTTATGTACGAGTCATTTATAATGATAATATCATAACAAGTGAGACGAGGACAGGGAGAGTCCTACTGAAGGGTGGTCGTGTTTGAGCTTATTAACTACTGGGAGGTTCCGGACGTTTTTATTGCGGGTAGGAACAATCCTCCCGTGTCAATTGACAAGGACTGGACTAAGGTAGGTGTACAACTTGGAGTAGAGAACAGTGAAGAACAAAACTTGAGATCAAGTTGGGTCCAACTTATTGAACATAAAAATTAAATTAAAAATTAAATATAACCTCAGACCAACTGAATGTTACAACACAATCAAAGTCCACATGAGTTAGTGAATCGTCTTATTGATCTTAAATTAACTTCCCCGGGACGGAGACTCGTGGTCACTCAACGGTCCATAACACGAAGGAGACGTGCGATGTGTGACCCCTTACGAAGGGAAAGGTTTAAGGGTAAGTGAACGGTGGAGGACTGGAGGGACGAGTGTAACGGACGGTAGCCGTCGGTTCTCGGTCTACCGCAAGGTCACGCTCGGGTATCGCGACACACTAGTGCAGGTGGGACTGTGAAGTGGACAACAGGAACCGAAAAATTGAACAGACGCGAAAGAATGTAAAATTACCTATACGTCTACTGGACCCGTAGACCAACTACATACTTAGGACTAGATCAGGTAGATCCAACCACGGGTCCAACACTGTGAGGACTGTCCGAGGGTCCACCACACCCGTGTCGGTAAGGGTCTGGTGTAAACTCCTGGTTCTACACTCTGTCACTAGAGGAATTATAGTCCTTCGGACAGAGGAATTCAGAAGTATAGGGATCGTGGGTCGGGTAGACATAGGAATTGTGAGTTGGGTAAGAAGCCCTTCCAAAAAAAAAAAAAAGGGATTCACAAACAATTTACTTATATACTAACTTACTTGTCTGGCTCTGCGAGACGGGGTTTATGGATGAACATGTTGTTCGGTCGTCGTACAAAGGACCAGTTCTTTTCAAAAGGGAGTTTAAGGACAAGAGACGGGTCCTACCACAAGATTTTGTGAATGAGGATGACGTGTCGAGTGAAGAGAAGAGAAAGAGGACAAGGATGGAGACAAAGGGGAAAATGTTAAAGATAGTTACTCTGCTACTGTCTCACATTTCACCATTTCTGTTCGGTTTCTTTTTAAGTATCTTTTTCTCTTCTCCCGGCTTTTCCGTCTTTCCCCCGTACGTCTATTTCCCTTCCTTATCTCCTGTAGTCTCCTTCCTCTTTACGGGTTAAGAAGTGAAGTGTATTAAACTCAAGTGTGTGGATAATAGGAATGTATGGACCTGAAGGAGAGTGTATAAAAGGGGAACGTGACTGGAACTAGAAGAAATAAACAATTAAACAGGTAAGTTGTTTAGATGAAACACAGTCGGTGACTCGGTTCCTATGTAAACACTCATTTTTACTTGTCTTCGAATCTCAAATAGCAGGTCTCCCACCCATCTCTTTCTCTAATTAATTACTTCGTGAGTCACATTTGAATTGTTACTACAATTCTCGTCTCTGTAAAGATCCTTTAATTACCAACTCCCTTGACACTGGTCGTCAATTGGTCCCGTATCTCCTCACCTCCTACATGTTCCGTGGCACCGATCCCACTCGTACCGTGTAACCTCCTTGGTTTCCCAGTCTCCAGGACCGCGGGACCTTTTCTCTCGACCACTTTCTTTCAGCCACACCATTGGTCGAGGCTCCACCGGGGGAACTGGGGACGGAGAAAGACAAGCGCGAAAACACATAAGGAGAAGGTTACTGTGGTCCCAAACAGACACACTGGTCCTCGTGTGTCGTCTTACTTCCCTCCCGTAGAAGTTCTAATCCAATCTTTTCTCTCACCGAAGAAAGAACCCGTGAACACCAGGAGAGGACTGAGTGAGTGAGACTTCTTTCGTTCGACGGTACAAAACTCGTCGGGATGTCCTTACCGTTCGGTGAGGTTATAAGAACGGATCTCTTAAGGTACCTGTCTCCTCGGACCGCTCGATGTCGGGTACCCCAGTGTCTCTCAATATGTACTGACTCGTTTATTGTGTGTGTGTATGTCTCAGTATTCAAGGGTTGTCAGTCATTCCTTAACGCCGGACCGTTGTTGGTATGTGTATTCGTATCTTCGTCTAAGATGTCGGGGTCAGTTTGGGACTCCACTTACGTCGGGACCGGTTGTCAAGTTGAAGTTAGAGTACTCTCTATGATTCGGTCTAGGTGAGTTGACTCGGTGTCGACCTAAGGATTGGAAGTCTTTCATACGTTCGATTGCGTAGACGACAACCTTCGACGATTGAAAGTCCCATTAGACAATACGTCGTTATCCCTGGATCAGATTCGGATCCAGTCTGGTGCGTGATATAGTGGTCGGACAATTCCAAACATGTCGGAACATTTGGGAGGGATCATGGAACTTCCTTTTTCTATACCAAATTGTCATAGCGGAGTCTTCTATCTCCCTGCGGGGACTTTTCAAGTCCCTGGCACCGTTCGGATAGTACTTGTGTCTCTATTATCGACCCGAGGGGGTAAACAAGGGTCTCGAGTAGCATTAGACGATTAGGTCCAGTTCAGGTCCTACCTCGGGTGTATTTCAATTTTACTTTATATAGAATATTTTCAACTGATAGAAAAGTGACCACAAAACGAAAAAAGTATCAATTAGTATTCTAGGATTCAATCTCATAACTTTGACTTCGTTTGTTTTCCCATCGGAGAATGTCGACAAGGTGTGATACATTACATACCTTGTCTCGAGGGTAGATCCTTGTTACGGACGTCCAGGGGGTTCCGTCTCTCTTATGTAGATACTGTGGACTTCCCTTCCAGAGGTCCCCTGAGTCCTCTTAACGTGGGGAGAGTCGAATGGTTCCTAACAGTAGACCCTTCGGACCTCGACTTACAGACCTAAGATTCCTGTAGAAATTATCGTACTGTACTATCGACGACACCTAGGAACTCCTTAGAGGAAGAATAACCTCGCTACAACTCTGGAACTCCTCTATTGAGTGAAAGTTTGACTTAGGATTCCGTCTTTCTGTTCGGACTCCAGGACACTCTTCTACACCCGACGACTTCTTGTAAGATCGTAGACTGAATTATTTTCCTCCCTTTATACTTATCCTCTTTCGGTTAATTTTGATTTAGACAGTCATTTATTTCGGCTTAGTTCGACATAGTACATCTTTCATCTGAGAGAGTGTACACTGATTGGTATTTTTAGGAATTAGTGGTCACTCGAAATTGTTATACGTGGTCTTAAAACATTATTTACTTCTTAAAAGATAATTTATAAAGGAATAGACAGAACAAGACCCCCTTTTTTAAGGTAATCCCAGTATTGGTAGTTTGATTTTTAAGGAAAGAAAACCAAATCTTGAACCTTAGTTTCCTGTAGTTTTTATTTAGACGAACCCTTTTTTAAAAAACTTCAAGAAAAGTAGAACCATTTTAATCCTATCGTACGGTAAAGCCGAACCCATCTCTCTTCTCCTTACAGACGTAAATTTTTTTTGTTTTGTTTTTTTTTTTTGTTTTGTTTTGTTTTGTTTGTTTTTTTTGGTGAGAGGTCTCGTACCGTTCTATAACGTCGTGGAGGTGCTTAAAATTCTCACCAACCCGAAGAAAGTGGATATATTTTGAAGTACCGATAAAAAGGTATCCTGGTAACGAAGTTGTAAGTGGGTGTACATAATTAGTTTACGTAAAATAAACCCACGTAATTTTACAGGTATACCCGACTCAAGGAAGTGACAAGTGGACTTTGATAGTGTTGTAATTATTACCTGATATGTCTCAGACGGACGTTACATCCTCTGGGCCCAAACTAGGGACCCAGCCCCTCTAGGGGACCTCTTTCTTTACCGTTGGGTGAGGTCAAAAGAACGGACCTCTTAAGGTACCTCTCTCCTAGGACCTCCCGATGTTAGGTACCCTAGTGTTTCTCAGTCTGTACTGACTCACTGATTGTGTGCGTGTGTGTGTGTGTGTGTGTATGTGGTTATGTTTTATTTTTCAATTTTTTTATTAATTTTTTAATTTACAGGTATACTATTAAAGGTCCAAGATGATCTTGGGTCCTTATACGAAAGGTCTATAGCCGTGAAAGGAACTGTGTCGTCAGCCGAATATCCTTACAAGGAAAGGGGTTACGAGTGTTTAAACAGTTATTGTTTTAAATATTCTTAATTCTTAATTTTACAGTCACTGACGTCAATCGAAGACCTATTTCGGGTAGTGAAAGAGGTATGCACAGGTGTAAGGGTGACACAATCCTATTCCACCCGTTACGACGTCATGGGTTTTTGTTGGAGACCTTACAGTCGCTGTTACGTCTTTTCAAAGAAAGAATCAGTATGAGTCAGGTAGGAGGAGGTAAAACATCAATACGTTTGACCTTGGGTACCGATGTCCAGTTTCATCGTCCACTTCTCCCTCTACGTCCACTGTGGGTCTGAGAATTAACGAAATCGGTCCTCACTGTGCACAGTGAAGGTTAGTCAAGGAATCGGGTTTTATCAGTGTCCAAGTTCGGATCGAAGTTCCCTGATACCCTTTGCATCCTCACCTGTACCACTAAATAATTCTAATGGTAGAGAAGGTCTGGGTGTTTTATTTCATTCGGAGAGACTTTTTACCCGAAGGAAGTATCCAGCCAGCCACTTCTTAGACGGACGTTACGTCCTCTGGATCCAAGCTAAGGACCCAGCCCTTCTAGGGGACCTCTTCCTTTACCGTTAGGTGACGTCATAAGAACGGACCTTTTAGGGTACATGTCTTCTCGGACCATCCGATGTCAGGTACCCCAGCGTTCTCAACCTGTGCTGACTCGCTGATTTGGTGGTGGAGACTTTTTATCTTAACGAAAAGTCACCCCTCTTCCTTGTACGTGGGTATGAGTCTGAGTGTACGAGGGGTGGAAGGGGACTGGGAACGTGGATTCCGATCTTGAGTGTACCAGGTACTTTACTGTTCAATACCCTCTGCTGACAACGAAGATTGTGTCACAGGGTCGTTCTGGCCCGTAGAAGAGTCGTCAGTGCCGAAACTCTACTGTCCGTCGTGTGTGGTCTTGACTCTTACTTTCTCTTGGCCTGGTTCGAGGACGAATTTACGAACACAAGGTTGAGTGGAACGGTAGTCTCCGTGTTCTAAAAATCAAAACTATTAATTCGTGTTACAAAAAGAAGTCCCTTTCTTTTACGGATGGACTTGATATGACCGAACCTTCCTCCTCAAATAGTACTTGTTTGTGTATAACGTGGACGACCTACTGACCCTGCGCTCCTTCGTTTCCCATCACAGGCGCGGTGTAATGTTCACTCCCACATCGTGCACTGGACGGGGTCCCGCACATCACACCGACTCGCCCCAAAAGGCGATAGAGCCCACCATGGACGGACGTCAGGATTTTTCTGACTACTTCGCTCCTCAGTTGACATAGGTGTCACAGGGGACCACCCATAAGCCCCAGTAACGTGGACGTAATAAGCACGCATGTGTCTCGAAAGGGTTCCCTTCTTCGAAGGACCCTTCTAGACCTGGCGTGTCCACTAGCTCACACTTGAGGAGTAAAATGTCTTCTCCTTTTAGTTTAAAACGTCTTACTCCACGAAGTCTCCGATTGCAATTCGGATTTTATTGCATCTAGGGAGGTCGAGAAGTCCGCCGGTCATCCATCCGTCCAAGGAGGAATCGTTGATTGTATAAACGACATTGGGAGCAGTGTCGGGACGCTCCACCAATAATAATAAGGGGTTTCTTTGAGTAGGATCCGAAGTGTCGTTTCTCATTCGTAAGTAGATGGGAAAGGAAGAGAAAGGGAAAAAGAAAAAAGGAAAATAGAAGGGAGGGAGGAAGGGTCCGTAGGATCTCCAATATGCACCCGATACGGTGGAGTAGGTTCACGGGTTTCTAATCTTTCAGTAGTAGTGACCCAAGACGAAGAGACATTAATCTGAAAAGACTGTACCGTCGTGGTCCGGGAGGAAGGTGGCGAAATTGGTCTGGTCACCTCTCCTCTTGAAGAAACAACTTACTAATGGGTCTCAGGACTTGTCCGAGAGTGCCCGGTCCGGACCCGGTACCCACTGGTGTAGACCTGAGTGTCCCACCCCAGTCGAGGTACACCTGGTACACCAAGGGATTGATATATGATTCGTCCGTTTTTTTTTTTTTAAGGGACGTAGGATTCTTCATCTCTCCACTGAGGGTACGAGACGAGGGGACCCATCAAAACCCAGTTCCAGGGAAGTGGGACATCAAATTTCAAGGAATCGGCACCTCGATATGACGGTCCCGTTTAAATCCCACTGTGTATTCCCACACACACGACACACGACAGTGAACTCAGGACAGACTGAGAATACACTGGGAGACCTGACATCGGGTGGTCCGAGGAGACAGGTACCCTAAGAGGTCCGTTCTTATGTCCTCACCCAACGGTACGGGAGGAGGTTCCCTAGCAGGGGTGGGTCCCTAGTTTGGGGACAGAGAACATAGAGGACGTAACGTCCACCTAAGAAATGGTGTTCGCGGTGGACCCTTCGGGGTCGTATTTCCTATCTTCCAGGATAGAGAAGGAACGGGGATTGAGTCTTCTGAGTACATAAGGAAGACAAGACACGACAAGTCTATATCACGATACGTGTCGAAAGCGACTCTTTTCCTTATGAAAGATCTGAAACATAACAGACCTTCTAAAGATATTGTAATACCTTTTCATAAAACTGGGTAGTCACAGAGGAGGTAAGGTGATGTCTACTGTAGTAGAACGTCTCCGAACTGATTTTAGAAAGAAAATAGTTCTTTTTCGACGGAACCGGTTTTGTGTGTCGTCCTTCTTAGTGACGACAGATTAAGAAAGGACGGGGGATGTCAAGTTAATGTAGTTCAATAGGTATCGAAGATTTTAATGTAAAATTTTTTCTCTGACTGCAAGCGCAAAAATAGATCAACAAAGAACTTGTCATTCACCCGGCATTCTTGATCAAGACGCAAAACTTTGGGATTTTACCCACCTAGTTCTTGAGTTTCTTGTTTTTAGATTTTGTCAAATCCGTCGTTCCAGTTCTTTCGGTCCGTCAATACAGTTCCTTCGACAAAGAGATGGACTTTTCGTCTCACGTGGGTTCGAGAGACTTCGATCCGACTCGTTTTAAATAGTTCATAGAAGTGAAGTAAAATCTTATTCACTATTTAATATTCGCCAGTAGGACTCCAGAAACCTTTTCAACTAAAAATTCCTACTATTTAGTAGACTACTATTACCAAGACAACCTTGGGTGTGAAGTCCCAGTCGTTCTTTTGGTGTCTAAGAAGTACTGAGGTAATCTTCTAAAAATATCATTTAATCCGGTTCATACCCTATGTGACGGAAGTAAGGGTTGCGGAAGATGAAGAACCCTTTTTATCTAAGATTGTGAAGTGAGTCTACCCGTTCCTTGACCTACACTGTTAATATGCTAAAACTTTTTATCCTCGATGACGTCCATCGAAAAATCTGTCGGTAACTTTGGTGTGGATTAAAAATCCAGTGTAATAATAAAAGCCGGAAATGACCAGAGGAAAAGAAAGAAAAAAAAAATTAAAATAACTACATATCAACTAAATGTTACAACACCATTAAAGACGACATGTTACACTAAGTCAATATGTATATATGTAACTATATATATGAAAAAGTATAAGAAAAGGTAACACCAAATAGTGTCTTATAATTGATATCAAGGGACAAAAGATGTCATCCTGGAACAACAAATAGGTAGATCATATGTCGTCAAACGTAGACGATTAGGGTTCGAGGGTCAGGAAGGGAGGGGTAGGGAAGGGGGAGCCGTCGGGGTCAGACGAGAGATACAGACACGTGGACAAAGCCAAAGTATCCATTCAAGTAAACACAGTATAAAACGTAAGGTGTATATTCACCACAGCATACCATAAACAGAAAGAGAAAGACTGAATCAAGTGAATCAAACTAAGAGACATCCATGTAGGTACAATGACGTTTACCGTAAGAAATTAAGAAAAAACACCGACTCATCATAAGGTAACATATATATTATGTACATATATATATATATATATATATATATATATATATATAGTGCAGAAGAAGTAGGTAAGGAGACAACTACCTGTAAATCGAACAAAGGTACAGAACCGATAACACTTATCACGACGATACCTGTATTTCCACGTACATACAAAAAATTAATATCAAAACAGATCTATGTCACATCCGCGTAAGGGAAAAGAGGTGTGGAAGAGGACGTAAATAACAAACATCTGGAAAATTACGACCGGTAAGACTGACCGCACTCCACCATGGAGTGACATCAAAACTAAACGTAAAGCGATTTTTAATCGTTAGTATGAACAGAGGAAAAGTTGATTCTCACCCAACTTCTGTGCCGAACGTATCAAACGACCTTCGTTTGAACATCAGACATTTCCTTAGTTCCTCCGGGTAAGTCGGTCGTACGGATGGGTGGTCGTGGTGGGGTAGAAGATTCCGTGTGATCGAAACCGAAACTCGTAAGGACCTTTGTCTTTCAAGATACTGTGGGACCTTTCGAGGTTCAGGTGGTCCATAGAACAATTGTAAACTAGAGAGGTACAAAACGAAAAAGTAGCGATTTTTTTTAAAGTAGATACAACACTAATTAATTGATAAATCTAAGTATAAGGGTGGAAAATCCAGTAGGACTCACGTGATTTTTTATAGTCGTTAAATATACGGTGTTGTGTCTCAATATCAAACATTCTCATAATTGATGTATACTTCCCTTTTACATAGTCTGGGTACCTCCCTTGTTTTATGAGTACTTACTTTTGAACATGAAGACCGTAGACCCTCTATGAGGACAATAAGTTATTGTCGACTTGTCTAGTAGACACCTTCTTGACTCTTCTATTTTACTACGTTCACTATATACGTGAAGGTCTTTTAGGATACATAACACAAATAACCCAGTAATGTAAACAGGGATTCTATTAGTCGAATATTTTGGCTGAAATGTTCTGGGTACCCGATAAAGTGATAAAGTTAATGTAAGATCAAAGTACCGACTTAATTATTACTTACTACAAATACCAAACTCTTTCTAATATTTATGGACTTCATTATAAAAGTCCACCAGTGGTTTAAAGACGTATCCTAATAAGAGTATAAGCGTCTACTTTGTACAACAAAAACAAATCAGGGATTCAGTACAGACTGAGAAAACGTTGGGGTATCTGACACCAGACGGTCTGAGGAGACAGGTACCCCAAAGGGTCTGTTCTTATGACCTCCAAACGGTTAGGACCCAACGGTAAAGGAAGAGGTCCCCTAGAAGGGTTGGTATAGAGGACGTAACCGTCCGTCCAAGAAATGGTGGCTCGATGGTCCCTTCGGTCTAATTTGTATACTGGGTGTTTGATCATCGAGGTTTACTTTTATCACACGTATCTTTTATTAAAAAAAGTGAACTTTTACACTGGCGGTAACATGATAAGTCATATAAGTCTTCACCCGTAGGGTACCCTGTATAGAACCAGAGACGGGTTTCCTTAAATAAGGGTGTGTCTACTAGAAATTTTACTAGAACATTTTCTTGTAGAGTAGATATTTATCCAGGGAGTCTTGTGTATCGTAGTTATATAACCGTACCTTGAACTCATCTAAAAAAATTTCGTAACCATTGTTTTGTAAGTCCCTCCACTCTGATTCTTTTTTATTCGCCTAGATTGTACTATAAAAGAGTAACCAAACCTTTTAAAAGGTAGGTAAATTTACTTGGAGACTATGTGGTTCGTGACAGATTATTGAAACAGTATTTGAAACCGGAACAGTTGATAGGGGTAGAAGACGAATAAAGGGTCTTTAATATATGAATAGAGAGAAACAGAAAATCGTAGTAAAAGGATTGAAATAACCAGATGATGTATGGAGAAGGAAGGGAGGGTGATAGGATGAGTTTCCAGACAAAACATTTAATCGAGGGGGTCTCGAAGGGTAAAATTGGGGTCAACCACACTGGTTACAGAATGAAGCTCCACGAGACTCTTTAAGGAAATTTAATGTATTAGACTGAAATGTGACCCATTTTATAAGAGAAGAGTGTCTCCGGAGGGGATTGTGGCTAGTCAGATTACTGACTGAGATTGTATCGTAAAAATAGTAAACGAAGCAACGTACAAAGTGTTAATTATCAATACAAAAATACTTGTGTTATATGAAGACAGAGTACTTTGAACGTCACATATGTTACATATGTACTTTCTCTTCGCAACACAAGTAGTAAGTTATAGGTTGTGGATTGTGCCAAGGATGATATGTCATCCAGGCTCCTTTACTTATTTACTTCGGTAACAGGGGTTTCAATGAGGGAAACACCAAAAAAACGTACGTTTAATAAGTTAGGGATCACAGAAGAACTCACAAGACATTTGGTGACGGGGGTTATTGATACATATTCGTCAGTAAGTTCTTTGTCACTTCTTTTGTGGATATAAGTTTGATATCATCTTAATTGACTATGTACGGATAATCCATGGTTCGTCTTTTGGTTTACCAATTTTTGTAACACAAACTCCGAGAGGTTCACCGTAGAATCCTGGGGGCAACTGTATAATAATTCCCAGACGTTTCAGACCTTACAAAACAAGAAGGAAAATACATAAGTAAATTCATTATTGGATTTCAAAATTATACGGTGTAACACCTAGTAGTCTCACAGGAGAAATTTAGTGTTTGACAGAAAATGAAAGTCTATACGGAGAATGAAACAAAAAAAGAATGTTAGTGAAACCGGAGGTTCGCTAAAGGGCCTCACTGTCACAAATTGAATGTTACACAACTATTCGTACAGACCGAAGGAGACCCAACCGTAAAGAATTACAAGTTTACTGTCGTTAGTCGGGTGTAGACGAAAACTTCAGTCGGACTTAAGAATATGATCTATATTTCCCTTTTGAACTAAAAAGTCATTATTAAACACAAACTCTCTGTACTAGTATCTTATTATGAAGTCAAAGATTTCACAAAAAGTCTTTGGTTCTGAAAGGACTTGTATTACTTTTGAAGTACCATATTACTTTACCTCATAATCCAATTAATGGTTCCAATTATACTTCTGTCTTCTTTTTTTTTACGGGTCTATCAAAAAACATCTTTAACTTTCGATTAAGAATTGAAGTGTATCTTTACGTTCCCTGACGGGCACTCGACGTTGATGACTCGAATACCTGGTGTTGATGACTCGAGTTCACGGATCTCGGACACGAGGTGTGGTCCTCTTCGGTGGGGTTGTTCCTCGGGGACGTGTCTTTGCTTCTCACCTGGGGAAAACGGTGTCGATTTCCTTCGGGTATGTCTCGTTGTTTCTGGGTCACGTTGGATCAATTAATTAAATTTTTTTTTTTTTTTGGAAGATGGTTTCTTTTCTTTACGTTCCCTGACTTTAAGGACTTTTTCTTTTTGTTTTGATCTCCTGAGTGTCAGGACGGAAGTTCTGGATGATATTTCCATGTCGTTAGTCATGTCACACTATAACTGTATCCTAGGGGTAGATACAGTTGTTTCGTGGTATCTTTGTTCTGTCTAGGCGTTTGGATACCGGTTTACTGACATCTGTTTCTAAGGTGTCGTCAATTTACTCCTTCCTTTCATAAAAGTTGTCTACTGTGACCTTGTTCACTGATAGGTAAATTTTTTCCTACTTGAAGTTGGGTTTGGAGTGTGGGATGTGTTTGAAAAGAGTTTCACCTAACGGCTGGACTCGTTTTTTCGTATCGCTATTTCGATGATCTTTTTTTAAATCCGGTTCTAAAGATTCTTACGTTTTCAGAGATGGGAAATTTCTTTTTTTTAACTTTTTACCTGAAGTATTTTTCAACTCTGAAAATGAAAATGAAAATGATGTTTTCTCTGGCAATTCTTTTATTTTTAAGTTCGGTGACTGAACTCTTTTCAATTTATATATAAATTAATTATAATAAATTATATATAATTTATATATATAGGTTGAACACAGGTTTTACACATTTCTTGAGGGTGTTGAGATAATGTTTTTCTGTTTGTCAATTAAATTTTAACCCATTATCTAAACTTGTCTATGCAGTTTTGTCATCTATACACTTACCGGTTACTTTCGTACTTTGTTACGAAACGTGACAATCAATGGTGTATTTACGTTTACTTTTGTCACTCTATGGTGAGGTATAAGTGATCTTACCGATGTTAAAATTTATACTTTAACATTAAATTTTTAATTTTTGATAGTTATGATTTGTTTACAACTGTTCCTAAATCTCGTTTCCTTTGAGAGTATGTAACGACTGTCCTTACATATACGGTTTAGGTATACCGTTAAACAATTATTTCAATTTGTATTTTGATGGAGTACTAAGGTAATGGTCTCCGACATGTTTCTCTTTCTTTATGCACAGGAGTTTTTGTCAGATAGTTCATATAAGTAGTGAAATAAATGATATTGGGGTTTGATGTTTGTGTGTAGTCATCTTCTTACTTTTGGTTTAACACCATATAGGTAGATACTTTATGTATAGTCATAATTTCTTTTTAATTATGAGTACGTACGTTGTTTCACCTACTTAGAGTCTTCGTGATCAAACCAAGATTTTTTGGTCTGTGGCTCTCATATATGGTATGTTAAGGTCAACATACTTTAAGGTCTTGTAAGTTTTGATTAGATATCACTATCTTTAGTCTTATGTACAAGGGACTGCCTTTCCTCTTAATTGTCCCTTTCGCATGTTTCCGATAAAGAGTTCACTACCTTCTAAGATATATAACTAACTTCACAATCAATGTATTCACATGTATGACAGTTGTGAGTAGTTTAACGTGTGATTTCTAGTCTCGTAACATGACATACATTAATATGGAGTGTGCGTGGGTTTTTCTTTTGTCCCCCCATCCGCCTTGTCGACCACATTGTAAAAAAATACTGTAACAAGGTACACAAAAATAAAAGGAAGTTGACGTCATCGTGACACTTTACGATAAAAATCTTACATTCAGTATCTCCACCTTCGATGTAGACAAATTGAGTGAATTGTATTATGGTTAGGGTAACGGTCAATGATCACTCCAACAATCTACTGCCTCCCACTCCCTCCTCTCCCGTCTCCCATCGATTACAAATTCATTGTTTTCGAACGAAAAACACGTCTTTTTCTTTAATCGTCTTTCACTTTATCATTTATAGAATCGCGTAAAGTTAAATTCCACGTAATGAATCCTTCGCTAGACACAGTAGGCTCACACGTCCTGTAGTCAATTTATCGAAGATTGACACGTTCATCAAACGTAGGGTAAAGAAGAGATGAAGACAACTCAAGTTTGACATGGTAGACAATGTGCTCAAATTTTGTCCACAGAAATGGTGGTGGTTACAGAATGTAAGAGCTAGTCCTGTCTCCTTCCCTCGCACCGTCCATTATATGATCACTATAAAACTACTACGACCTCTTCATTATTTTGTACTCCAGGATACTGGGGAAATGGGATTTTCGTTCCGAATTAATTTACTTTCATAGTCTCGAAGATTTAGTACTGGTTCCTTCGAATTCTTATGTTTTACAGAACAGACCCGACCGACTCTAACGAATTTTTCTCCTCTATTTTTGTAGACAGGAGAATAATCTATTGGTACCATCCTTAAGACAGAACTCTCCCTCTTGTTCTTCCAGTCTTGGATAAATTATTTGGGGTTTCCATCACCTTTTGTCAGTTCATTACGTGTAGGTACTGAGTACCCCTATCGACTCAGTAAATATTCTCTGTTTTTCTCGCCTCATTCTATGGAGTTAGGAGTAAGGGGGTCTACAGTTATCTCTTCTCTCCACCGCCCTCTCCCCACAGAATTTCGGATGACGACGATTCAACGAAGTCAGCACAGGCTGAGACACGCTGGGGTATCTGTCGTCGGGTGGTCCGAGGGGGCAGGGACCCTAAGACGTCCGTTCTTATGATCTCACCCAACGGTAAAGGAAGAGGTTACGTACTATCACTTTTCAGTTTCACTTCAGCGAGTCAGTACAGACTGAGAATCGCTGGGGTGCCTGACGTCGGATGGTCCGAGAAGGCAGGTACCCTAAAAGGTCCGTTCTCATGACGTCACCCCACGGTAACGGAAGACACACACTTCAGAGGGAGAATTTATGGGTTCTCTTAGATGACATGTCCCTATGTAGTTTTTGTACCCTTTACACTAAGTACCTTTGTAGTTACTGGTCCCTTTGTCTTCGGTATCAAGAGAGTCTAAAGTTGATTATTCGACAACATTGAGTTTCTTCACTTCCGACAAGGGATTCACTACACATGTCTCTGCCATCGTTTCGTCGTCTTTTTTAATACGTAGTTAGGTAATACGATTTTTTCTTTCACCTCAGTAGGTCACCTCATTCTCATAGTCTATTGACGTTTAATGACGATAATAAAAGTTACTACGACAGTTTAATAAGATTTTTTTTTTTCTAAGAAAGTCGAGAATTCTGTAAAACTATATGTACAAATTTTAAAGATCAACATTACTTATTCACCATTACACACGGGAATATTACCCCATCGTCACTTTACGTCCCTTTTAGTTGTGAACCGTCTAATAAGACACTAGACGGAAGTCTTTCAAACGGACGTCTGTCTTTTTCTAATGTAACTTGGACTTAAGTTTATAGACTATATTTTATAGTATCGATTCTGTCACACCTTGTCCTAACTGTTTATATGGATATATCAAACATATCATTAGTACATAATCTATTGATAAAAATTTGATTAGTTGCCTTATTTTTATTATTTATAATCCACAAGTTCGTCGTTATTGGTTGTATCGTCTTTTGACTTTTATTGTATGCGGATGGGTACCGAGTCTGCCATTCTTAAGTGGACGTTACACCCTCTGGACCCAAGTCAGGGACCCAGTCCTTCTAGGGGACCTCTTTTCTTGTCGATGGGTGAGGTCATAAGACCGGAGTTTTTTAGGTACCTGTCTCCTCGGACCGTCCGATGTCAGGTACCCCAACGTTTCTCAATCTGTGCTGACTCGCTGAAAGTAACAGAAAGTGTGTAGTAATCCCCTTATCAATTCTTTTAGTACTATGAAATTAATTTAATTTACGGTAAGTCGGTAATTTTTGATTTATGAATATTGGACATTCCCTTTTCTTAGAATTTTTCTTATCTATGTATATGCACATTGACTTAGTGAAACGACATGTGAACTTTGATATATTATAACATTTGGTTGTTATGAAGTTAAAATTTATTAGTTCATTAATTAAATTCCTAATTAATTAATTCAATAATTACATTTAGTCCGATTTTTTGATTGATGATTTTCATATACATAATGACTTTTAGTATTTTATGGTACCCTTTACGTATCAATTCAACGATTTCGTTCTAAGATTTGATATACATAGGTACTACCATTATATATTCTATATCTATCTATCTGTGTCCCTCTGTTAATCTTTACCTGTATTAGTTAAAAAAGAGAAAATTTTTTTACCTTTAAAATAAAATGTAACCAAATATTAATTTTTTACGTAGAGTGAGGTAGAGAGTGATACAACCATTCATTTGTGTTCGTATACTCGTCATCCCGGATAAAAAGAGATAATTTGAATGTAGTGTTAGATATAAAATGGGACTCTAATAAAGGGGTGAGAAGGAATCATTGTAGTGACGTACAGAGATTCAGATATATATATACATTAAGTAAAAAGATCATAAGTAAGTACCATTCTTAAACGTACTAATTAAGTTGACAAGAAGATGACTCCTTATAGTTTCAAAAAGGTCAACGACGCGATGTTCTTTTTCGACGGACGTATAAGGACATACCCGAAGGGACCACCGAGTCTACCATTTCTTAGACGGACGTTACACCCTCTGGGTCCAAGTCAGAGACCCAGTCCTTCTAGGGGACCTCTTCCCTTACCGTTAGGTGAGTCCATAAGAACGGACCTCTTAAGGTATCTGTCTCCCCTCGGACTGTCCGATGTCAGGTACCCCACTGTTTCTCAGCCTGTACTGACTCACTGATGTGAAAGTGGAAGTATAAGGACACCGAGATGGAATACAATACCACACAAATTAGGCCATCCTACCTAAGGGTATCGAGTTCAACGACTCGGTTTCTGTATAGGTGAAAAAGTAAAGATGTTTATAATTTTCTATCGAAAGGTATTCTAAGATGTAAGTAGAAGGGTGTGGTTATGTGTATACAGACAAAAGGGTTTAACGGTGGTCATGACTTACAATAGTTGGAAAGGAAAAACCGTTAACCTGTCCCTTTTCAACATGAAGTTGAGATGTTGGGGAACTTGCGATTGTTCTAATTTAGAGGAAAACAATCAAAGAAGTAATAAACGTAAAATCAAAGACATTCATACTTGTAAGAAAAGACACAACAAAAGGATTAGTTAAAGATCCTCAAGAAACTTTTAACCCCCATAACTCAAAAACGGACAGTATACATGATACACATAAACTGAGTTAGATTGAGAAAAGAAAACCCCAAAATCATATGTAAAAAAAGTAAGTCTTTATAAAAAATTTACACATACTGAAAACTAATAGAAGAACTAACAGAGATTCTAAGGAAAGAACTAAGGACGAAAGACAAGTGGGTTTTCCAATATCTTTATAAAAGGATTTAAAAGAAGATTATAAGTATTTCTAAATTAAAATGTAACTCTAAATAACTAGGTGAACCGTATATTAAAATATTCACCAAATTCCAGTCCCAAATATTATCAAATGGAGGTTTGTAACTTATTAGAAGGAAAAAGACGACTTAACGTTACGGTCGAAAAGGTCATAATTGAAGATATAAGAACGTATATACAACTCTCAGAATGATACAAGGTAAAAAGACCAATTATAAATAGTACGGTAACTGTAAGACAAAACTAATGATAACTAAACAATACTCAAAATATACCATTATGTTCTAGGAAGGGGGGCTAATAAGAAGACTTTGTATTTAAAACAATCGTTTAGAATGAATAAAAAAGAAGGTGGATTCAAAAATTTTGTTAACAAGATTAACTTTAATTTTTGTAGAAAGAAAACCTAAGACTATCTTTAATAAGACGTAAACAAATATACAAACCCCTTTTCACTGTAAATATATTATGATTCGTAAGAGTTTGTCATGTACCGTACAAAGAGGTAAATAAGTCCACAACAAAGCACAGGAAGCTATTCTACAATTCAAGGAATAGGAATGACTATGTCTGGATCCATAAAATGTCGAACTTCATCGTAATATTTACTTTAAACAATAGGTAAAGAATGTTCAATCTTTGTACGAAATATGGATAGAACAACGGGTAAGGATGTCTAAACGAGGAGGTACGTCTCCCTTCTCGTCCAGTCGTCCACGTGGTCCGGTCAGTACATGTTCCCTCATGGAGAAGACAGAGACTCAAGATATTACACGTCAACCTAATGACCCACTTCTTATGATGTTTTACGGTTCCGTACTTGTGTCTGAGACACGTAAACCGGACTACAGGGGTCTGACGGTCTAGTCGGTCCAGACTCATAACAGGACCTATCTCAAGACATGATGTTCTTTCCCCTGTAAAAGGTCTTCGGGGACTTCAAAACGATTGTTCGGGATTTGACTGATACCGTTTACAAGTATAAATTTCTCAAAAAAGAGACAACCAAAAACTTCAATAATTCTCACTCACACACACACACACACACACAAAGATTATATTTCGGTAAAAACAATTAGATGGTATCCCTCTTTTTAGTCGTTGGACCAGTTTTGAATTCAATTTTTTCTTGTCTGGTTTCCTTAAAATGGATTTATAGATTTTTGTATATTTACAAAGATTTGTAGAAATGTACTTTATACGGTATCACTCACATAGGTATATCTCCGCAGACTATGTAGATATGTTTTCTTAAAGTGAGTCAGATATATTTTATATAAAGATTCTTGTAAAGTACCTGAAGGAACCACCGAGTCACCATTTCTAAGACGGACGGTTACGTCCTCTTCATCCAAGTTAGGGACCCAGTCCTTCTGAGGTACCTCTTCATTTTCCGTTGGGTGATGTTATAAGAACGGACCCTTTAGGGTACCTGTCTTCTGGGACCTCCCGATGTCAGGTACCCCAGCGTTTCTCGGTCTGTCTTGAATCACTGATATGGTGTTCTTCTTCTTGTAAAGTACTGTAACGTTTACGAGTACGATCGTATAATTCAAGTTATCTTTAGAAAGTTTTGACGTATAAATTAAACTGTACTCAAAACCTCTATTACATACTTTGTCTTATCCACCCTTAACGTATATATGATTATACATATTTACCTAGTATCACGAAAATATACACCCTTTCCTAATATGAAGGAAATCCTAATCCCGGGCGAGACACTGGAGTGGAGTTGAACTAAGGTAGACGCTTCTGGAATAAAGGTTCGTTCCAGTGTACGTGTCTAAACCCTCGTCCCCCGTCGATCCTGAACTCGTATAGAAGTTCTCCCTGTGTTAATTTGGTACTGTCAGGTGGGAGACCGAGGGGGTTTAAGTAGAGGAAGGGCGTACGTCTTGTATGAGTGGGACAGAATTGTAAGGGCTTCAGAGGAAAGGGAAAGAGAGGGACAGAGGGAGAGAGAATGTAAGAACACCGACTAAGATATTTGACTTCCGTTCGTACTGACACTGTGTTGAGATTACCTGTTGGTCACGGGTATATTGGTCTGGAAATACTCCGATTTTAAGTTCTTCTTATCTAGTTAGGCTTGGAGACGAGGGTCTGTTTTGGTCGCCAAGACAGTTACTATATTTCGGTCCCACTTCAGGAGTGAACCAGGGAGTAGAGAGAGTTTTTGGTACTTGTTAAAATAGTTCACGAAAGACCCGGTTATATATATTACATCTAGTCGGAAGGTCCGGTGACTTGTCATAAAACTGATAAACCGGTGGTTCGTCACGAGGGACTAAAATTTTAGTGCGACGAATCGGTTTACAAAGGTACAGACATCTTTTTAATTATAGAGGGGAAGTCCTCTCCTCAATATTAAGTGTCAAGTCGGGACTGTTGTCGTACTCGATTAATTGGTTGGAACCTTTGTTTTATCTCGACAAAAATAAAATAAAATTTGGACAAATTATTTTACTATACGTATCGATGAGTCCGTCATCGGTGTCGGTCCTTTAATAATACTTGTATTTAATCGTCGTATCAAACAGATTGAGTCTCCATTCGTTCAAGAGACTAACTAAGCAAAAAAATTTTGTCTTTGGTTTCAGTAGTTCCGTTTTTAATGTACGCTTTTGAGACTCTGTAAGTATGTCTCCGTCTTTTCATTTCAAACCCCTTTAATTCCCTTGTCTGGCACTCCAACCCAAGTTCAGTATCCGGGGTTTAAACTGCATTTACTTCTCATTTAAGGTGTAGTCTTTTGTGAGTTTAGAGGAGTCTCCGTGGTTAAGATAGACGGACACACACACTCGTTCCGTTCGTGAGGGTCGTCCTTACGGAAGTAGTGAAACCCCGGGTCATGTTTCACTTTTACGTCCCGGAGACTAAGTATTGGATTCTGAAAGTTTTTCCAACGTTGTCTCATGCTTTGGTTTGTGTTCCGGGAAGATTTGTGTTCTGGGACACACTGGTGTACCCAAAATGACAGAGATCCAAAGTTAAAAAAAGTAGTCACTTTACCCTTTTTTGTTTTACGGTAAACAGAACGGAGGAAGTACCCGATAAACCCTACTACCTAACTCTATAGACATTTTTTTTTTTTTACGAAACGTTTAAACTTTCTCCGGTGTCTCTCAGACCTTTGTGTTCGTCTCCCAAAGGACCTATGGAGGACGGGAGAAGGTCCTTAAATTATTTCCTATCGGTTTATGGAGTGGATATACCTCGCGAAATATTTAGTGTGTTAACTCTCCCTCGGGTAAGAAATTTTTAAAGGTGACTTAAGTTTCTTTGGTCAACTGATTTACGTCACACCAAAGAACCTAACTTAGGACCTTGTCTTTTCCTTCTCATCACCCCCTTAACCACCTTTGGGTATTTTCGAGATCCCAAATCAATGATCATTGTACGGCGACAATTAAAGAGTCAAAACTGTTTACATCCTACGATTGTAACCCCCTTCGGTCCACTTCCGACACGTCCTCGGGAGACACGATCGAAACGTTGAGAAAACATTTAGATTTTAATAAGGTTTGATTCTTCAGATGCATTTTTTACTTTGATCAGATCAAACTGACTGACCCTCCTTCACTAAGAATGAACTTGCGTTTTTATTGTTTAATCGAAGACATAATTTTACACCTTCGGATAGGATTCAAGGGATCTGTTAGTAAAATTCAATATATATGGATTTATCTATGTCTGTATACATGTATGTACCTTTCCCCTGGTCCCTCCTTTTTCTGACCTCTTTATTCTTATTGAACTTGTAAAACACCGTACATGTGTCATCAGATGTATAAAGATCAAATAAGTCTCCAAGATGAAAGTATGGTCTTAGAAGAAGGAACTCATCCGTAATGAGGTACAAGAAAAGTATGATTGTAAAAAAAAAAAGACCAATGTTCTAATTAAGTACGAACAAGATCTTTTGTGTATTTTTACGTTGGGAGGGGAGGATTTTTTTTCATAGATATTAGGATAGTGACTCTTCATTTGTACTAGTCGTGAAACGGAGTAAAAATGGTGAGAGAACCACACATACACTTGTATTCGATATAAATCTTACTACCTTCGGTAACATAAATTCGGTCGTAAAGGTTCTAAAACAAGGTACCTTGTAACCCTAGATACTTGTTTTGTAATCCCTTGTGTCGTCTGGTGGAAGAGGGAGATTTTCTGGGTGAGACGTTTCATCGTATCTCTTTCGACACTCCTCAGGACGTATTGAAACATTTGAGTCTAAAGAGTTACATACATAAGATAATAATCGGGTGTCTTAAGAGGAACCCTTCGAGACCATATTTATCAAACCAAAGTCCATAAAAAGTGAATTGTTCTCCAATCCTCATAAAAGAGTACAATGATTTTTAATTAACGTTTATAAATTCAAAAATTTAAATAAAAATAACTTCATATCAACTAAATGTTGTAACGCAATTAAAGACGATATGTCGTTTCACTAAGTCAATACGTGCATGTACATGTAAGAAAAAATATAAGAAAGGGTGATACCAAAGAAGGTCCTATAACTTATATCAAGGGACAATATCATAATTGTCATAAGGGACAATATCGATAATATATCCTCCTGGAATGACAAATCGGAAAGATAATTATTTACATTATCGAACGAAGATGGTTAGGGTTTGGGGTTCAGACAGGGAGGGGTTGGAGAAGGGGGAACCGTTGGTGTTCAGAAAAGAGATACAGACACTCAGAAAAAGACAAAGTACGTACGGTTCAGTGAAGTCAGTACAGGTTGAGACACGTTGGGGTACCTGACATCGGGTGGTGCGAGGAGACAGGTACCCTAAGGTCCGTTCTTATGATCTCACCCAACGGTACGGGAGAAGGTCCCCTAGAAGGGTTGGGTCCCTAGTTTGGGTCCAGAGAATACAGGGGACGTAACCGTCCACCCAAGAAATGGTGATCACGGTGGACCCTTCGGCATTCAAGCAAACACAGTATAAAATCTAAAGTATATATTCACTATAGTATACCATAAACAGAAAAGAAAGACCGAATGAAGTGAATCATGCTATTAGAGATCAACGTAGGTCATTAATAGTAAAATTACCGATGTTTATAATGTAGTATACTCGTATAATAATAAATAATATGGTCGTCAGTAGTTTTTTAATGGTTTTTTTCTCGGTTTATCTTTTATCAACTCTGAAACGTCCGGAACGGCCGTAGACAGGTGACTAAGTTCAGACGGTGATTTCGTACTTTGGTAGTATCTGGGGTGTGTTTGTCCACCCGACACAAGGTTGTTTTGAAAGTATATTAAAAGTACAACACTTATAATGAGCAGAAACTTAAAAACAGTTGGTAAATTTTTACCGTCTGAGCACCAACGGTTTCCCTTCCCCCACTTTTTCCCTACCTAATCCTCAAACCCTAATCGTCTATGTTCTATAATGTATATTTTATCTACTGTTCCAAGATGACATAACGTGTCTCTTAATACAAGTTATAGGACATTATTTGGTATTACCTTTTATACTTTTTCTTATATATATATACGTATTGACTTAGTGAAACGACATGTGACCTTTGATTGTGTTACAACAATTAGTTGATATGAAGTTAATTTTTCTTATGTAATTTTTCAGTTTTTTATAAGAATCGAATGTCTGACGTGTTTTTGTCCACTATCCGGTATAAAGCGGGTATCGGGTATCATACGGGTGGGTACTAAAAAGGGATTTTTTTTTTTATGATATCATCCATAAACCTCTTTATTTAACAACAGACTTGAAAACTAGTTAAGGAAACCTATCTAAGGATTATTTAAGTATTTGGATTTGTTGATTCGACCCTTTATACTTATAGTCCAAGGTTTTCGTAAAACGATTCAACAAGGTATCTTTTCTTCATGTCACGAGTTATCGTCACAAAAACAGAGTAGTATACTACTCAAAAATGATAATAGTAAAAAATGGAAGACCGTTAAACTATTTATTTTTAATCATAGTACAGAATACTATGTAAAGAGACTAGTGATCACTCCGATGTGTTAAAAAGCACAAGTGACTGGGACACACAAAGGAGTAAACACTATATAGACGATACGTGGGAATAGAGTAAACAATGAAACATAAGAAACAGACAACTCCAACAAACAATTTCAGTATCCTTAAGAAATATAATTGAAAAATAAGGACCTTTTATAAAAGGATTAAACAACTCAAAAAATAAACTAAAACTAAAAAGTAACATCTCTATTAAAACGTAAAATATCTACTTAATATTTAACTGATATCTAACTATATCTAAATATTGACGAGTAAATAGGTGAAACCAAAGAAAGAAACGAAAATACTTAGTTTCAGTAAAAGATGAATCTCTAGTGAACCTTTACTTTAAAAGAAGACTTAAAATAATACGAAAGTACAGAATAGTATAGAAGTATAGTATAGTAAGTATTGAGAAGTACATTGGACTATGAATAAAAATCACACATCATATTCCACTCCAGGATCTGACAAAAGAAAGGTTTAAAAAAAAAGACTAAACTGAAAAGATGATAGTATGGGTGGGGAGACAGTGAATAAACACTTATAAGAAAAGAGAATATATTTATGACACTGGATTTATTCCAATTTTTATTCTACATTATATTCCAATTTATACCCTCCACCCTCACGCAAAGATTCGGTAGGGAAAATAGACCGATAAGAAAGAATGTAGTCGAGTTGTGATGGTACTAAAATCGTCTGTAAACTCGTAGACAATGATAATTTTGCATACTATTTTATGGTGAGGTTTAAGAAATAAGAGTCTTCTTTAATTTCCCGTAGAACCCTCATAAATATACTCCGTTATATTAATATACTGACTTATTAGAGTCGTCTTTAGTGTGAGTCTATGAATTGTAGTTCAAAGTTTTTCTAGGTTTACGTTTGGTTTTTTTTTTTTAATATACTTTCATTCTCACTGTCTTCGTGCGACAGGACCTTGTTTAACAGAAAGGTAAAGGAAACCCGGACATTTATTCGAGTCGGTTAAGAATTAAGAAGACCAATTTAGACGATGGTTTTACGTCGATCTTGAGTACCTAGTAGTTAGAGAATAATCGGTATTAAAATCGGAACACAGGTTGGGTTACGTAATCGTCTTAGAATTGTCTTTCACATGAAACACATTTGTCGTAGAGAGTGAAGGCAGAGATCGGTAGAAGGAACCCATTTAACATTTGTGACTCTAGGAGTCACACAGTGTCCTCCTTCTTTGTGTCGTCGATGTCGAGTCTATTGAATGGATCTCAATCTGTAGGACCACACGTTTCAGTTCACACGGAATCCTTCGTAGTGATGTTTGTTTCGATCATCTCCACTACCCTAAGGTCAACTCGAGTAAGTTTAGGATTCTCTATTACGACACTTTCACGACGTGAGTTATACGGTCGTTTAAACCTTTTGAGTCGTCACCGGTGTCCTGACCTTTTCCAGTCAAAAGTAAGGTTAGGGTTTCTTTCCGTTACGGTTTCTTACAAGTTTGATGACTTGTTAACGTGAGTAGAGTGTGCGATCTTTTCATTACGAGTTTAAAGAGGTTCGATCCGAAGTTGTCATGTACTTGGCTCTTTAAGGTCTACAAATTCGACCTAAATCTTTTCCGTCTCCTTGGTCTCTAGTTTAACGGTTGTAGACAACCTAGTAGATTTTTCGTTCTCTTAAGGTCTTTTTGTAGACGAAGTAACTAATACGGTTTCGGAAACTGACACACCTATTGTTGTTTGACACCTTTTAAGACTTTCTCTACCCTTATGGTCTTGAGGAATGGACGGAGGACTCTTTAGACATACGTCCAGTTCTTCGTTGTCAATCTTGGTCTGTACCTCGTTGTCTGACCAAGGTTTAACCCTATCCTCATGTAGTCCCGACGTACAACAGTGGGACGAATAAATTGAATATACGTCTTATGTAGTACACTTTACGGTCCGACATACTTCGTGTTCGACCTTAGTTCTAACGACCCTCTTTATAGTATTGGAGTCTACACGTCTACTGTGGTGGGAATACCGTCTTTCACTTCTTCTTGATTTCTTGGAGAACTACTTCCTCTTTCTCCTCTCACTTGTTCGACCGAATTTTGAGTTGTAAGTTTTTTACTTCTAGTACCGTAGGCCAGGGTGGTAAAGTGTCGTTTATCTACCCCTTTGTTACCTTTGTCACTGTCTGAAATAAAAGAACCTGAGGTTTTAGTGACGTCTACCACTGACGTCGGTCCTTTAATTTTCTGTAAACGAGGAACCTTCTTTTCGATACTGGTTGGATCTGTCGTATAATTTTTCGTCTTTGTAATGAAACGGCTGTTGCCAGGTAGATCAGTTTCGATACCAAAAGGGTCATCAGTACATACCTACACTTTCAACCTGGTATTTCTTCCGACTCCGGCTTTTTAACTACGAAAACTTGACACCACAACCTTTTCTGAGAAGTCTCAGGGAACGTGACGTTCCTCTAGTTTAGTCAGTTAGGACTTCCTTTAGTTAGGACTAATAAGTAACCTTCCTGACTACGACTTCGACTTTGAGGTTATGAAACCGGTGGACTACGTTTCTCGGTTGAGTAACCCTTTCTGGGACTAGGACCCTTTCTAAATTCCACCCTCCTCTTCCCCAGTTGTCTCCTACTCTACCAACTACCGTAGTGACTCAGCTACCTGTACTCAAACTCGTTCGAGACCCTCAACCACTACCTGTCCCTTCGGACCTCACGACGTCAGGTACCCCAGTGTTTCTGAGTCTGTGCTGACTCGTTGACTTGACTTGACTGACTTTCAAGTCGAATCAACATATGTTGGTTCCGGGTGTCCGGTTTAGATCGGGTGTCGAAGAAACACGTGTATGTTTCAAAATTCTTGGTTCGGGACGATCAAGAAAGAGAATGACAGATACGTTACCGTCTCAACTTGTCACCGTTGTTTCTGACACACCCGATGTTTCGACTTTTATAAGTGAGAGACAGGGAATTCTCTTTTTCAGACGACTACCACGACACCTTGTAGATGAAGTCATCTGTTAACGGAATGACTAACAACTCTGTCTGAGGATAAAGAGAAAATGAAAGTGGGGTCATTAAGGGTAGACGAAAATTAATCTTAGTTTAGGTCTGGAGTCGGTAAGTGTATCTTCTGGTCTCCGATTACGTCAGTGTTGAAAAGTAAAGGGAGGTGATCCGACGTCAGTCGTCATTTTAAATCAGACTAACAGTTCCAGACTCTGCACAAGTTGGATCCTCATTCTTTTTTTTTTTTAGTTCCATACCTTTACCTCTTTTCCCGTTCTACGGAGAAAGTAACACGATAAAGACTACATATTCTCTTCGGATCAGCTTCCACTTTTATCGTCACACTTTTATAGGTTCAAAGTCCTACAGATTTTATCTACGTAATAAAAATTCACGTAACGAAGACAGTCAGACTTTGGAGAAGTCCATTCTCGGCTCTGTAAATGTCCGGAAACGGTAGACGTTCCATTAACGACCGAGATAGATCGGGTTCTCCAAGTAGGACTCGGTATTTAACTCACTGTGAAACATGGTTATTAGAACACAAAGGTATCGTCACTTACTCTTCTCGTTAGGCTCACCTGCCATTATTACAAGACCCGAATATGGGACAGAGTCTGAAGGTTCAGGCTTCGTACATAGAACAATAAGTTTAGTAAAGGATGTTCGAGTCGGTGTTGGAAACCACTTGTTTTAATATCCTTGTGAAGTAAATAAGATAAAATGGTCTTTTACTCCACAAGGTATATCTATTTCAAAGGTTTCTTTATTTACACCTCAAGTCTTAAGAAAATCAATATTAGTCAAACTTTTATTAAAAAAAAAGGTTTTACATGATGAAATGAAACATGATTTATGTTTCGTGATCTAAAAAACACACTGGTTCCCGGTAGTGACCCTCATAAATACCGAGACAGTTCTTGGTAGGAACGGGAACCTCCTTAAATATCAAGTCCACAGTCAGTTATAAAATCCGAAACACCCGGTGTATGTCAGAAACGACATACAAGGGAATGAACCTCTTTATATCAAGATCGACCCCTGTAATTGAAAAACCTCCTAGACTCAACTGAAGAGTTTCCTACTCACTATGTGAAAAAAAAGTTTCCATTAATACATAGGTCTTATATATTTCTTGAGAATGTTGTGTTGTTGTCTTTCTGATTGTTGGGATTGACTTTTCTCCTGTTTCCAGAATTCGTCTACAAAGAGATTTCTTCTATATGTTCGTCGGTTGTTCGTGGACTTTTCTACGAGTTGTAGTAATCATTAGTCCTTTTATATTTAACCAAACAATCACTCCACTGAAAATATGATGTGGATCCCTACTCCCGACCAACGGTCCTCTTTGTCGGTACACTGATCTCCCGATCTTGAAAGTTTAAGTGGGGGACTGAAGGTCCCTACCCTCTCCCCGGCTCCTAACTCAACTTAGTGGTTATTGGTCACTAAATTAGTTGGGATCGTCGTCGTAGATCTATTATTTCGGGGGTTCTTTTGAGTTTTCCAGTCCCACGTCTCTCGAACACCCAACAACCACTCGTCCACCTCCACGACCCACTCACCCTACGAGTCTCTCTAGTACCATCGAAATCCGGGAAAGGGGAGGGGAACGGGAGACGGAGAGTAGGCAGACCGACAAGAACTCAATGTTGGAAGACATTAGTTGTTCATTGGATCACTCACGTTACAAAGAGACTCAAGAGTCTCGTCAAGATCATGTAATTACCTTGGGTTCTTCCCCAGTAACCTTGGAGACTGTACATCGGTCAGTCAGTCTTCGGCTCCACTGTCGACCCAGAGTCCTGACCATAGACTCTTTCTTCACTCCCCCGTAAGGACACCCTGACTCGGAATTGAGCACTCTAGGTTACGACAGAAATCCTAACTCTTATAGTCTTAATTTAACTTAACATCCTGTGGGTTGTCCACAGACTCTTAACGAATCACCATAACCTTTGGTGGTGGAGGGGGGGGGGGCGGGTGTGCGTAACCTTGACCCACAGTTAAGTAAAGGGACAAAAAAGATCTTTCTAAAACGAAAAGAACAAAGGATCAGGTGCACCTTGACTACAAACAAATACCCCTTTTAATCCCGAGATTGAAATCTTTACTCCTCCTGTCGTCTATTCTAATAGAGTCTTAAAACGCAAAACCAACCAATCAACCAATCAAACCCAAAACTTTGAGTCAAAAGAAAAGTCCCCTCACTTAAAAAGGAAAAAACTTTTTTAATAAAAAATAAATAAAATTAACTTCCTACTAACGAAATGTTATAACCTAACTAAAGACGGTATGAAAGTGTACTTAATGGGTATCTACATGTATACAGGGGGGGGAACTCTCAAAAAACAAAAATAAGATAAAAAAAGTTAATAGAAACGTGTATACAACGACACCTCTTATCAAAATTGACGTCTAAGCGTTGTCTTAACTAAGCTCTCATTACAAGTCTCGGATTGTAATACTGGGGAAAGGAAAGGTGCCTGTAGAGATACAATGGTCTGAACCAGGTCACCCCTGAACTCGTTCTCACATGTCGATATCTGCACTTATTTTACTTCGAGTTCAGTTTCTTATCCTTCCTTTTTACGGACTCACCACTGTGGTACTACTGTACCCGTAAATAGTTGTATAATTGTGAATGGTTGTTAGGTCTAGACACGGGCGGACTGACTCAGAGTATCTTGACCCTAGACCCTGGTTCAACAACCCCGGTGGTGTTTTTAACAAAAACGTAATACCACGTACCCCAGTGTGTCTCAGCCTGTGTTGACTTCGCTGAATCGTCGTCGTCGTCGTCGTACATCACGTCTATTTTACAACCTATTGTTCAAGTAGGAACAGGTAACACTCAGAATTAAGCGTTTAAAGTTGTTCCTCGTTGCCTTACTCCCACTACCGACGAGTCTCTGGAGTCCTTCGTGGGTTCAAGAAGCTCGAAAGTTGAGGGAACCTGATGACCGACCTTAGGGGTACATCTGATCCTTCCATTCCTTCCTCTGTCACTTTGACGGACGTCAGGAACGTGTGTAGACCGGGCCGTCCGACTGTCTCGGAAACACAGAGAGGAAATAGAGAAGTCGAACACGGAGAAGGACACTCTAAATCGAGGTCGGGTGAAGTACGGGTAGAAAAAAAAATAAAAAATTAAATTAAATAACTTTACATCAACTAAATGTTACAACACAACTAAAGTCGTTCCACTATCAATATATATATACCCTAAGGGACTATCGAGTAAACCATTTCTTAGACGGGCGTTACGTCCTCTGGGGCTAAACTAAGGACCCAGCCCTTCTAGGTGACCTCTTCACTGTCCGATGGGTGAGGTCATAAGAACCCGAAGGGAACATCGAGCCGACTATTTCTTAGGGGGACGTTACACCCTCTGGGGTCAAGCTAGAGACCGAATCCTTCTAGGGGACCTCTTCCCTTTCCGATGGGTGAGGTCATAAGACCGGACCTCTTAAGGTGCCTGACATATCAGGTACCCCAGCGTTTCTCAGTCTGTGCTGACGTACTGAAAGTGAAAGTATTAGTGAGTCAACACAGGTTGAGAAACGTTGCGGTACCTGATATCGGGCGGTCCGAGGAGACAGGTACCCTAAGAGGTCCGTTCTTATGACCTTACCCAACGGTAAAGGAAAAGATGCCCTAGAAGGGTTGGATCCAGAGGTTGGGACCAGAGGGCGTAACGTCCGTCTAAGAAATGGTAGACTCGGTGGTCCCGTCGGGTATATATGTGTAAGAAAAAATGTATAATAAAAGGTAATACCGAATCGTGTCCTATAATTTATATCAAGGGACACGAGACATCATCCTGGAACAACAAAATAGATAAAGGATAGATTATCAAACGTAGACGATTGGGGTTTGAGGGTTAAGAAGGGAAGAGGTGGAGGGAGGGGGAACCGTTGGTATTTAGCCAAGAGATACAGACACTCAGGTAAAGACAGAGTATCTATACAAGTAAACACAGTATAAAATCTAAGGTGTATGTTCACTATAGTGTACCATAAACAAAAAGAGAAAGACTAAATAAAGTGAATCCTACTATTTGAGATCCGGGTAGGTACAACGACGGTTATCGTATTATAACAAGAAAAAATACCGACTCATCATAAGGTAACACACACACACACACACACATACACAAATGGTGTAGAAAAAATAGACAACTACCTGTAAATCCAACAAAGGTACAGAACTGATAACACTTGTTACGACGATATTTGTATGCCCACGTACATAGAAAAACTTAATATCAATACAGGTCCATATCCGAAGGGACTATCGAGTCAACCATTTCTTAGGTGGACGTTACGTCCTCTGGGACCAACCCAGACCTTTTCTGGGATCTGAAAGTGAAAGTGAATACAGGTCCATATACGAGTCCTCATCGTAACGACCTAGTATACCATTAAGACAAAAATGAAAAGACTCCTTTGAGGTATGACAAAAGGTATCACCGGCATGGTTGGATGGATAAGTGGTTGTCACATCCTCCCAAGGGAAAAGCGGTATGGGAGAGATCGTAAACAATAAACATCTTAAAAATTACTACCGGTAAGACTGGATACACTCCACCATGAAGTAACATCAAAACTAAACGTAAAGAGATTATTAATCACTGTAACTGGTAGAAAAATACACGGACAGCTGGTAGACAAACAGAAGAAACCTCTTTACAGTAAATCCGGAAGGTGGGTAAAAAGTCAACCCAACGAATAATATGGGTAGAAATAGGGTGACAGAATGAAAGAGAAGTAACTTCGTGAAAAACTTTTACAACGTAAAAAAATTTTTGTCTAAAGGTACAACAATACCCAACCTAACACAGGGGAGTTTTCTTTGTTTCTTCAGAATTGGGGTCCATGGACATCTATCATGACCTTACGTCATCCGGGATTTAGGTTGTACTGACCATAGGAACATCCTTCTCCCTTTAAACCTGTGTCTGTGTCTCTTTCTTGTCTCGACACACTTCTGTCTCCGTCTCTGACCCCAATTCGGCGGGTTTTGGTCCTTATAGACTCCGATTCTTCGAACTTTCTCACTTCTTCCTAAGAAGGGATCTCGGAAGGACTCCCGACACCGGGACGGATGCACCACTAAATCCTGAAAATCGGAGACCTTGACACTCCCTAACTTAACGACGGGATAATTCGGTGGTTCAAACACGATAAAACAAGGTCGTCAGTGTCCTTAGCGTAGGTGTACAAATCAGATAGAAGATGGGTCTGGGGCCGGTGTAGGGGGTGTTTGTACTTTTGTTCCCGTTTCTGTCCAGGACATAAAGGCCGTGAATCTTATCGCGGATTACGTATCAACCGAGAGTAATTTATAAAGAACCTTTGTCACTGATATTGTACGAAACGGTCGTGGGAGAAGGAGATGGAGAGAAGGGTAGGGAACTGAGAACCGTTCAGACTGAGTTCTGGGATGGCTCTTCGAAAGGGGTCACTGGAGATTGACGAAGGTACATCGAAGTTCGACACGACAGGTCAAGCCACCACGCAACCCAAACGACTCGTGAACTTTATGCGGAATTCGAGACCTCCTTGACTTAAAAAATAAAAAATAGTGAGATTAATTAAATTTAAATTTATACTTTTCTTTACGAACTAAATCAATGACCTTTTACAAATTCATACGAACCTTGTAGACCCCATACACTTAGGTGAAAAAAGTTGACAGTAAAAGTACTTTTGGTTTACGATTCACCCCTACAGTCTATTTTTAAATCGTAGGTTTAACTCTACACGAAACTCACATTTTCTGTGACCTAAAACTTCTAAAGTCTACTTTTTTCTTATACACAAGAGTAACTATCAGAATATAACTAACGTAAACCTTTACTATTATAGAACTTATATAACCCAATTTACTTTATCTAATCATCTTAATCCGAGTGGACAAATACAAAATTACACTGATGATCCTATAAATTGTAACATCTTCACCGAGTGTGACATGAAGACAACCTCTCTCGACCGAATTCAATTGTCAAGACGTTAGTCTGCCTCGGACCAAACTCGGAGGTGAATGATCCAGACACTTGTTCCCGTTGACTGTGTGAAAAGACTCTCACCGAAAACAGTAGAGACCGAACGTACCAGAACAATGTGAATTTTCTCCACTTATTCCGTTAAACATGTTACTTACCGTATCTTCCTGAGCTACTTACCGTTAAGTAAACCTTAACGTAATATTAATAGCGAAAAGGACTACACTCGTAATGTTACAAAGGTGGACAATACTGGACGTTGTCCTTGCAGGGACAATTTTTACTAGAATTGAACTGGGACCGACCGATCGATTAAACGTCCTGAGTCATGGTTTACTTTTACACCCCCCTTTTTCTTATTACACGAGAATTTCAGTAATTGTATATCCTTCAAAAGAAAGGAAGTAGTCAAGAAAGAGTCGGACACCGGTACCATAAACGATAAGGTTCGGACCAAGGGGGACCCCGTAAGGGGGTCGTAGACATCCCATGAGCACTAACTTATGTCTGGGAGGGTCTGTTCCCCCTGGGACCGGAACATTTAACCACACTAGTGTGTGTAAACACGTGGTGGGGAACCAACGGTGCAAGGACGAGGTCGGAAGGTGACCGGTTACACTGTCCGATCCGGTCCTCCGTCCGTCAGTCAGGTAGAGGGGAAGGGTCCCCTGACAGTGGTGTAGGTGTCACCGGTGCGTACGGGGGTTTCCACTTTCCGAGGTTCGTCCTGTGTGAGTCTTGGGCCTAGCACCGTACAACACCCCTCACGGGAAGGAGGGCGTGAGGGGAGGAAGGGACCCACTACTGTCGGTGGGTGAGGTTGGGTTCTACCTCTACAGCAAACCGTGCTGACCGAGGTTCCGAAGGAGGTAGGAGGTCTCGAGTGTCCCTAGTTCGGTTAAGGCCCTGAGAGAGTAGGACGTGGGAGGGAAGGGTGGAGAGGACCCTCGTGAAGGCATCCTTTAGTGAACGAGAGTCTAAGAGTACAGTCCCAGACGAAGACCCCTTGTACTCAAGGCTGTCTGGAAGGAAAATGACTAAAATCTATTATTATAGTAAAAACTCCGGACGGTACATGGTTCGTACCACGACCTGTAAAATAGGACATAGACAGAACCGCACCTTGTCTCGTTCGTTACTACTAAACGAACCTTTCTTTTCGTGTTTACACTTTCTCGTCAGTAGTAAAACGTCTTGTCTCGTGAATCTAATTCCCTCATTACACTATGTAGAAGTTAATCGTTCCGAAGGCTCTGTCTTAACGGGGCAGTAGTCACACGACAAAAGTCACAATAAGTCCGTCCGTCTACCTCGAGGAATCCTAAATTTCTTCGACTTCTGAAATAAACGATGGAAATTCGGTTTCATAAGAATTCTATTTGTATGTCTGAGTGAATCTGTACTGGTATGCACTGTGGTTCCTCGTCTTAGCAAATAAAATGAGATTACCGCATTTACTCTCTTTGAGGTGACCCTTTTTTTTTTTTTTGTTGTGATACACACTTCCGTCTCACGTCAGAAAGAAAGAGAATTTTCGGTGTAAAATAAGTCTACTTATCATGGTCAATAGGATCTCTCTTGTCTTCTCCTTTTTTTAGGAGAGAAAATTCATCCGTTAACCTAGTAGTTTCTTAAAGAAACTAGGGGTTCTCAGATGAATTTAATCTCTTAATACAGATTACGAGGAGTGAGGACAGTAGTAGGTCTTTCATTAAAAAGACGAAATTTTACTTTCGTGCTACAAAGGGAAAAGTTAAGCTTTTCACTCGTTGACATGGGTGTCCTTCCACTTTTACGACGTGTTTTGCAAAAAAATTTTAACTCGTATCCATATCAAATACGTTTAGGACTGTTGAACGTTTTCAAGGCAGGCAGGTACCCTAAAAGGTCCGTTCTCATGACCTGACCCTACGGTAACAGAAGAGGATACAAGTAAATTATTCAGATATAAAATCCTTGGAACCTCGTATATTAGGATTCGTTTGTCATCCTATGTTCCAGTTCTGTTAACTTTTCGGATAAATTAGGTATCGATTCATCTTATATTACAGTAGTATTAAAAATTGGTCAAAGGTACATAAAGATACCTACTAAGTAGGTCTTACAAACAAACTATGCGGGTTTTAGACTGAAGAAACGTTGTCGTAGGACTTTTTCTTCCCGATATTCCTCACGTCTTCTATCAGGTCCGTTTTTTACAAGTGACAAGTATAACCGTATCCACAATGCATCTATAAAAATTGAAGTAAAAAACCTATGTATGATTTAAAAGTTCCATGTTTCAAGTTTCAGTGTTTCCTTATGTGTCGTTTTTCAATGGTACAGGAGTGGATGGGTAAAGAAGGGGGTACAATAATCAAAGAACACATAGTAGGTTTCCAAAAGAGACGTGTGTGTTCGTTTACCCTTAGGTAAGAAAGGAAGAGAAAAATTTAGGTATAGTATGTCACCTTACAGGGAACGAAAAAACGTGAATTATTATTATTACTAGAAAAATTCGTTTCCGATAATTATTTCAGAAGCTCCCAAAGGGACCACCGAGTCACCATTTCCTAGGTGACCGGTTACGCCCTCTGTGTCCAAGTTAGGGACTAGACCCTTCTATCGCGTACGGTGTCTCGTTGATTCACGGACGTGGTGCTGATGGCTCGGACACGAGACGTCGGGTTCTCGGCGTTGATGACTCGGGGGCACACGTTGACAACTCGGGAGTACGGGATCCTGGGCACGAGGTGGTCTCTTTGGTGGCGTTACTCTTCGGACGTGTGGCGTCGATCTCTCATCGGGGGTGGACGGTGTTAATCTCTTTTCAGGACGTGTCGGTGCTTCTAGGTCGTGTTCGTTTTATTTATTTATTCAGAAACTTGGAGTTTAAATTGAGTCATGGTATTGTCCTCTAAGGGTTTCACTGTTCGGGACCTGTTGGTTATAGACTTAGTGGTTTTCGTCTACAGAGTCGGGTCGAATCTGTATCTCTGAGTCTTTACACACACACACTGGACTTCAATACTCGTTTTCTCGTGACCTCAGTTTGTCTAGACCCAATCTAAGTTTAGGTCAGAGAGACTCACACGGATGGAGTCCGTCCTCCCCATTTCCACAGATGGAGGCACAGGGACCCTCCCCATCTCTCTTCTACGTACAAGTGTCATCCTGTGATAGTCCTAGACTACACAGTCGGGTATCGTAGGCCCCGAAGGGTTCATCGTGATCACCATTCCTTGGACGGACGGTTACGCTCTCTGTATTCTCTACATCTAAACTAGGGACTTAGTCCTTCTAGGGGACCTCCTCCTTTACTGTTGGGTGAGGTCACAAGAACGGACGTCTTGGGGTACTTGTCTCCTCGGACTTCCGACGTCAGGTATTCCAACGTTTCTCAACCCGTGCTGACTTCGCTCAATCGTGTACATCCGTGGGTGTGGTCGTAGAATATCGGCAGAGGGACCTTCAAGATCGTTGACGAGGGTGGTCAGAGCGAAGACCGGTTCGTCCCTCGAAGAAACGACATGGAGGGAAAGAACGGTTGAACAGTGTAAGGGAACGACGACGAGTCAGTGAGTGGGTCAGTAAAAGCTGAGACGTTGGGATACCTGTCATCGGGCGGTCTCTTAGGGAGACAGGCACCCTAAGAGGTTCGTTCTTATGACTCACTCAACGGTAAAGGATGTGTAAGGGAATGGAATGGTAATTGACTTCTCTATCTAGCACTCATTCTCCAAGTACCCATCTTAAGAAGGTCGTGTAAGTAAGTCCCCCCATTGTACGTGTTTGTTTGTTTATTTCATATATAATGGTGTGTTTGACTTTTCATTTGTCTCTTCTAAACTTCTTTCTCTTGTAAACGTCCACCATCGAGTCTTTTAGAGAATCCTCAACTGTAAAGTTCCAGTGGTTTTTTAATGGTCAACTATAGCCTGATTACAAGCGTGACTTTTGTTAAAAGTCACAACTTGCACCTTACCTTTTGTTGGTAAACTTCCGTGGCGTCCCATAGATTCTGGTCGTCCCGACCTTCGAAACGCTTTTCTCCTCGGGACCTTCACTCAAGGTGTAAGTGGAGTCGAAAAGGGACTCTCGTGACATGTGAGCACCGGGGTCACCTGTCGTCGGTACAAAGACTCGACTCCTCTACCTCCAGTGTCAGACTTCGACGACCTCACTGATCTTGAACTGTCCCCCTTTCAAAGTCTCTCTGAAACTCGGGGTTTGAGACGTGTTTTAAAGGGGAGTTCTCTAACCGATAGAGATTCGACAGATACGTGTTCCACTTTGAGATCCTTTGAGTAGTCCTTGACTCCCTTAAGGGATCTCCGGGTCACCAATCCTGACTCACAAAAGTGAGGACCCCGGGTCTAAGTCAGGGGTCAACCCCTGATTCTAGGGTGTTCGGTGCTCCATATCGGTTTTTTTTAATTTTCCTTTTATCGTTAACTGTCCGATTGCTCCGTCCGTCTCCACCGCCGTCGGTGTGTCCTGATCTTTCTGTCTTCATTCACTGTCGACGTTGAGGTGGTTCCATCTCCCCGGAAATCTTTATGGAGCGGGACCATTTGTGAGGATCCGATACTCATTCGTGTACGTTTATACGAGATCCTAATTCCCTTTTTGACTTTATCTGGTAGGGAGTGTTTTGGATTTTTGACTCTGAAGTATTCTGGACTCACTCGGTGATCGTAAAATAAACGGATGGTTGTTTTTTCAAGTGGGAGAAACCTTTTCCCCTTATTGTAAGTCTCGGAGACATCAAACAACGGGTGTTATAGGTCGTAGGTGGTTTTATTAATGTCTGGTACGATTTTCATTTTTTCGTCCTCCTTACTGGTTTTAGGTTCTCTTTATTTGATTCGTTAAATTTGTCTTACCGTCCACTAAATAGTATAATTTTAGAATTTTATTAATTCTAATTATCTTAGAATTTTATTAAGTATACTTTTTCTACTTCTAAGTCGACTACCCAAATTATAATCAAATCTATGTTAACCTGTCTCCTACTGTTTACTCAACATCAACAAATCACTGAGTCTACACAGGCTGAGAAACGCTGGGGTACCTGACGTCGTGTGGTCCGAAAGGACAGGTACTGGTTGAGGGTCTCGAACGAGTTTGAGTACAGGTAACTCAGTCACTACGGTAGGTTGGTAAAGTAGGAGAGAACAGGGGAAGAGGAGGACGGAAGATAAAAAGGGTCGTAGTCCCAGAAAAGGTTACTCAACCGAGAAACGTAGCCCACCGGTTTCATAATCTCAAAGTCGAAGTCGGAGTCAGGAAGGTTACTTATAAGTCCCAACTAAAGGAGATCTTACCTGACCAAATTAGAGGAACGACAGGTTCCCTGAGAGTTTTCAGAAGAGGTTGTGGTGCCAAGTTTTCGTAGTTAAGAAGCCACGAGTCGGAAGAAATACTAGGTTCAGAGTGTAGGAATATACTGATGACCTTTTTGGTATCCAAACTGATATGTCTGTTTACTCATCCATATATATTTAACTACGTGTCTTATATTTTTTTTATCTTTTATGTCCTTCCTCGAATTATCGGTACATCTTGTATCTTTTATCCGGATGACGTCCACATTGATATAAGGATCTTTCTTTTCTTTATTTCTCTTACCTTATGTTGGTTACAAGATTCGTTTCACCATTGTCGATTCTTAAAAAGGTCATGACTAATTTGGTTACTTTCTACGGTTGGGTGTCTCAGTTCTTCGAGTCACTTGAGGTTTGACTTATTTATGGTTTTTGTGTGTATCCGCATAAAATCAAATTGACAACTTTACCTCCGAAGTACCACATAAAAGTTAGAGACCAACCCTGTTTGTAGAGGGAGTTCCCTTTTCTCCTCTCGAGCATGTTACAAACGTATAGTCTACTCTTATAAAGGAATCTTGTTCTTCCAATGAAAATATACACTCTCTCTTCATCCCGTCCCCCTCCTACTGACTTCCCCACTTCATGAGGTTTTTCCATCTTCTCCTACCCTAGGTCTCGAGTTCACGTTCCCCACCTCTCTTCTTTTGGTAACGTTGGGTCGCCATCCCGGATACGTACACACACACACACACACACACACACACACACACACACACCTTACCCGAACGTTTTTGACCTCAGTAAGACATGTAGAACAAAACATAGGATGAAAAAATTGAAATACTTCCTGAAAAATTGAAATAGTTCCTGACACACTTGACAATCAACGAGTCAGTACAGACTGAAAAACACTGGGACACCTGATGTCGGGTGGTCCGAGGAGACAGGTGCCCTAAGAGATCCGTTCATATGACCTCACCCAACGGTGAGGGAAGAGGTCTCCTAGAAGAACTGGGTCCTTAGTTTGGATCTAGAGGACGTAACATCCACCTGAAAAATGGTAGACTGGGTAGTCTCTTCGGGTGTATTTACGATAGTCCCGGAGATCAGGAATTCGTGAAGTTACGGATATTGGGTCGAAGGGCGTAGTAGAGGACATAGAGGAAAGGGTCTTCCGAGAGACACAGTAACATCAACGAGACTGGTGGGTGACCGTCTGATCTTCACGGTCCCTTAATTAGGGAGGACCCTCGTCGAGAGTTGTTTACTGACTTCCCTCCACCATTCATTTTTATGGAGTCCAGGGAACGGGGACTCGACTTCATTGAGACTCTAGACCAAAATGTAACCGAGGGGTTTAGAGTAGTGAAAGGGTAAGAAATGATGTCAAAGGAAGTTGGGGGGTGGGGGCGGCGGGGCGGTTTATTTGATGAACGTAGACTTAAGAACAGAGTTCTCAGAAGATTCCCTTAGGTTAGATTCTGTAGAAATCACTCATGGGTATTTAACCTTTTGACGGTCTAACATTAACCGTGATATACACAAACGATAGTAATAATGATATTAATAACAATGATGATAGAGGTAAAAATTACCAACCATTGGAGTGGTAATTATCAACAGGATTTTACGGAGGATGGAACAAAAGGATTCCTTAGCAAAGTAAGTGGTTCTTTGACTTGAACGGGGTAGTAAAGGTAAAGGATCCGATGTCGTCCGGAAATGGGATCGTTTTAAGAATCTTTAACTTAGTGGACATAGACTTAATGTAAAAACAACAACAACATTAGTAAGAGGTTTCGGAAGTGTGAGAAGAGAGAGTAAGTGTATATTCTGTACGTAATAATTAATTTACTGTTGCAATAATATCGGTCATTAACTTAATGGGGTATCGAGGACGGACGTCATTAATTGTAGATAGTTTTATTTTCTCCTCCTCAACACAACGGGAATAATGTTTACCAAACCGAAGTACCCCGAAACTGGTTTAATCTATCTTAGTTTGATTGTCCACTAACTTAATTCACTTTCGGTAGTAGGAACGTAACGGGAATAAACAAAGGTCTGTACTTGCTTATAGTTCTCAGTCGAAATCTCAGGTGATTAAAAAGGGATTCTTTGAAGAAGAAACATTCACGTTTGGGTCCTTGTCCTGATACGAAAATTTGACTGTTTACCACAAGAGTAGTCTGATATAAATCCTCGACAAGATGTGGGTTCTTTGATGAATCTCTATTCAATTCTTATTGGTTAATTTAGTTTTTTACTAAGACGTCGGTGTCATGGCTAATACCCGTATTGGTTCCTCGTCAAACATACGTTCTTATGAACATTATAGTCTTACCACAGTCTCGGCCAGTTATCGATAGTTAAAACTAATCGCATTTCGTTTTGTCATTGTGCTCCTTCACGACTCGTCCGGTTTTAGACTTAGTTTGCCTTCAAGAGAGTACTTATCCGTCTACCAGAAGGTTTGTTTCTACGCTAACATATATTTTTTAGTCAATTTTTTTTATGTCTGGTGGGGGTTTTATTTTCTTGAAAAGTGGTTTGGTGTAGGGATAGTCATAAGTCTCGAGGTACTTGGTGTTTTTTACATTACTTGAGACATAAACATTGTTATACGTACTGTCGACATCTGAAGTCGTCTTTGTCTGATGAAAGGAAGAGATGAACTTAAGTGTTGCTACTTTGGACGGAATTGACCTTGGAAGGAGAGAAATCTGTGACAAAGGAGTGAGGTCACGTGTTAGTGCGTACGGCGACATCGGTAGCGAGTGGCCACTCGATTACCGTCGAATCGGCTTGAACAAGATCGGATCTGACGGACCCTATCAAATCCGACAACACGATCTTCTTACTCCTGATCAGGATAAAGGAGAGTTTTGACAGGACTAAACCTTCTATTTAATCCCCGGGACACCACAGGTGTAGTTTCCTAAGGTTGTATATAAAAGTAAGAGAAGACTATGCTGTATTATTTCTCAAGGTTTGGAGTCAATCGTAAGGACTTGTAAAGGCTTAAAGGAAAGTCTACAAGCGATAGAGTCTACGATCTCGTACCATCCGAATACCTTATCTAAGTCCCCTCTTCTTTACTTAATCCCTTACTTTCTTATAGAGGACCAGGAGTATGTTTAAACTCTATTAAAATGTTCAAAGAACTACTCCATAAGGAAGGGAATTATACATTTACTACCAGATGATCTAACTTCCGTCCCTATTCATCATACGGAAATAAGACTTGAGAGTCCACCGAGTCACCATTTCTTTGGCGGACGGCTACGTCCTCTTCATTCTCTATGTCAAAGCTAGGGACCTAGTCCTTATAGGGGACCTCCTCCCGTACCGTTGGGTGAGGTCATAAGAACGGACCTCTTAGAGTACCTGTCTCTTCGGACTGCCCGAGGTCAGGTACATCAGTGTTTCTCAGTCTGTGCTGACTTCGCTGAATCATACGTTTTCGTAATAATACTTCGGTTCCTCGAAGGTACGAATTTTAAAGAAGTTATTATTTTCCCTCAACAGTAATTTCTTTTCACTCAAAGTTTACATGTTTGTCGAGAAATTAAAGTAGTATTTATTAAACTTTTAGTTTGAATCACTGTTGGATCTCCCCACCTACCCCACCCGGCACCCTCCCTTTAAGTTCTCCCCCTACTGTATACACAGGAATACCGACTAAGTGCAACAACATACCGTCTTTGGTTGTGTTTGAACATTTCGTTAATAGGAGGTTATTTTTATTTTTATTTCGACGTATTTATAGTTTATTCTAGTCCACCTACATTCTTGTAAGATCTTCAGTTATTGGAGTGAAAAAGGAGCCACATTGTCATAAGATAGATCGTAAATAGACAGAGTTGTCCTAGAAGACTCGTTAGTAGGTAGTTCTACTATTTCATACCTTTCTCCGACCGATGTTCTTCATCACCCGAGAAACATGGAACTCCGTATGGTCTTCTTTTATTTATTGGTGAGAGGACTCACGATACCTGTAAGTAGAAGACTTGGTCGACTAAAAAGTTCAATGAAAGGTCGGTATGTTTGAGATACTAAACAACCTTGAAACTTTAGAAGACATCCGTTATCCGATTATGTTTACTATATCGTAATTCATGTAAGTTCCTTTTACGCTGGAACGTATCTGTTTTTAACCGTTTACAGGTTTAATCTTTGTAATTCGAGTACTCGAATTTGTTATTTTGTTAAATAAAGATTTTTTATTTAATATCAATGAGTGACCTCTTTTGAACTTTCTGTGTCTATGTTGTTTATTCTTTTTAGTGAGTGAAGGTTGTACCAATTGTAAAACCAAATACAGAATACATGTTGACCTACTGATTACATATGTGGGTACATTGAAGGTGGTCTTAGGTCTTCATCTTATAAACGTGAAGGGGGGTCTTCGGGGGAACACCGAGGAAGATTAGTCAGGGTGGGAGGTATCCGTTTGTGACTGGACTAACGGTATTGACATCTCATCAAAACGGACGTTTGACGTATCTTTACCTTAGGGTGTTGTTTTACGAGAACTCTAAGTAAGTGTGACGACGTATCTATTCGTCAATTGAAAATTTTTTAACGAATCGGTAAAGGGTGGTATATATATGTATCACCGTAAGGTAACATATAGGGTAAAACAAAACAGATAAAGTATAACTATCGGTTCCATCCATCTCACATCTGAGCCAACATCTCCTCTCTTGACCTTTCGAGAGTTTGGTCGGTGTCTCTACTTTCGATATCAGGAGTGAGTGAAAGGAGTATTTCCAAAACCGTCCTTTTCTCTAGTTGGTCTGAACGTTTCTTCGGTAAGGGTCTTGACTAATATTTTAAGTTCGTGTAGGCTCACCGTGTTTCCTACTACGAGACTCCGTGGTCGTTCTAAGGGACATTCCTGACTTCGTGAGTAAAGTGGTTGACGGTCTTCAGGATCACCGACTACTGGGAGAAGACTTCTTACGACTGGATGGTTCCAAGATCAGGGAGGGACCTTCTTCGGTCGTCGGTCACTCACCAGTCTTACTCCATGTTTTCGGTCCGGAGGAAATGGAGTTCCGTCCCATCAAGATTTCCCGAGAGAGAGGTAACGTTCTAAGGGACTGACCAGCTAACTTCGTCGGGTAACGTCGAGAAGTTGAAAAGGGAGACGAATAAGTGTGAAGAAAGTCGTGAGTGCCCAGAACGAGGAAACTCGAGAGAGGGTAGCTCGAAGACGTTCGTGTACAGTGTCAGAGTCTTGGCGAAGGAACACCTTAGACTTAGTGTTGCTCGTTCAAAACTTCACTCCATTTCAGAAGGTTAAAACAAGAAGAAAAGGTTCTAACAAAAATATTAAGATCCAGACAACGTAATTGTACATGGAAAATCTTACCCCAATAGATAAAGATGGTTTTTCGGAAGACCGTAAACCTAACCCTACCACACCTCAGACACCTAGTCAAACCCCGACTCCGATTAGAAAAAGGGTATACCTATAGGTCGACAAGGTCCTTAAAAAACTTTTCTAATAGGAACGGAAGTAACTTAATGGAACTGTACTAGTACAGTAGACGTTTATTTTTGTTATGTTACAATCTACATTTGATAATATATCTCTTACCTATTTGTTGTTCCTGGATGACATATCGTGTCGTTTGATATAGGTTATGGGACACTATTTGATATCACCTTTTTTATACTTTTTCTTGCATACACACATATATATATACACACACACACACACACACACACACACATATTCTCTCAGTGAAACGACATACCGTCTTCAATTGTGTATAATATCTACTTGATATGAAGTCATTTTATTAAAAAATTTTTTATGTTACACCTTATCTTCAACACTCTCGTCTATATGAACGGAAGAAAGGTCAAAAAACCTTCTTCGTAAACGAGAAAGTAGTCACTTATACAATCGACATCCAAGGGGATGGTATTGGTGGTTCAACTTTATGGTAAAAATAACTTATGGATTAAGGGGATATAAGTACCCGGACAAAGGTTACTAGACAGAAAAGGGTGTTATCGTAGTGGTGCAAAAGTAGTGATATCAAAATGACTAGTAAAAATATAGTCCATCTAGTTCAAAAAGAAAAAAATAATAAAAGAACCAATAAGAGGTGGGTAAATAAGAAGATCTATTGAAAACTTCACTTCACTTCACTTCAGCGAGTCAGCACAGACTGAGAGACACTAGGGTATCTGACATCGGATGGTCCGAGGAGTCAGGTACCCTAAAAGGTCCGTTCTTATGACCTTACCCAACGGTAAAGGAAGAGGTCCCCTAGAAAGGCTGGGTCCCTAGCTTGGGCCCAGAGGGCGCAACATCCGTCTGCGAAATGGCAGACTCGAATCTTATGATAAATAAACACGTTAAAAACAACGAGGACAAAAAAGAAAGAACGACACAATCAGTTTACAAAATAATAAGGTAAAATTAAGGAGAAACTGAAAAATAGATATTAAAATAATAAAAATATCAATAAGATTCGTAATAATATACGTAGGACTCGAATAATTTTTGATACATCTAAATTGTAATATGGTGATGTGTATTTTATTTTATATTCTGAAACATTGTGAACTTAAGATAATTGGGGGGTAATAACAAAAGTATATATAATAATTACGGTGTCTTTTTATAGTGAAAACGAAATTTTTCATTCAACATAAAATTTCTTTAATTTTAATTTTTGTTTTTCTCGGAAACGTAAATACGTTTATAACTAACTAAGGTCAAAAGAAATAAGAAAACATAAACTCCATCGGAAATTACTGTCACTGTGAGTTTTGAGTCGGAGACACGTGACCGGGGTTTAGTTTAGAACTTCTGTCTCAAAACCCTCTTCATCCCTTCTTATCGAAATAACGAAATGGTCCTTTTCCCCCTGTGTCACCTGAGGACGGGACCTTTTGACATACAGGGTTGGGTCCTCCTAAACTACTTCTCGAAAATATCATTAACAAGTCCTTACGCTAACCATTCTAATCCCATACACGTCCCGGAAGGAATTAGACCAGAAGGTATTAGACCACCCGAGACCTATTCTAAGAAACCAAGGAAAATAGACCGGAGTGCACCAGAAGAGACTTTACTTCTTACGATGTAGAACGTAAACGACCCCCAAAAGTCAGACGCTCCCAAAGAGTCCACCGGGATCACCATTCCTTGGACAGACGGTTCCGTCTTACGTCTTCTACATTCTCTGCGTCCAAGCTAGGAACCCAGCCCTTCTAGGGGACCTCCTCCTGTACCGTTGGGTGAAGTCATAAGAACGGACCTCTTAGGGTACCTGTCTCCACGGACCACCCGATGTCAGGTACCCCAGCGTCTCAGCCTGTGCTGACTCACTGACTCGTGTGTCGTGAAATCGAAATGTCTTCTCGAGTTTCTATGGGAAGACACATATGGTCCTGAGACGGGGTTCCGAAGAACCGACGAGGAGGGAACAGAGACGTAGGGAAGGGAAGGGACTAACCGTTGACAAACTTAGACGGGAAACTTTGAACTTCTTCCAGAACCTCCGGCCTCAGACAAGGAATGATTATTCCTTGTCCCGTGGGTGAGGTCACAAGAACGGACCTCTTAGGGTCCCTGCCACCTCGGACCACCCGACGGCAGATACCCCAGCGTGTCTCAGCCTGTGCTGACTCGCTGAATCGTCGTCGTCGTCGTCGTCGTCGTGTGTCTTTCCGAAGGCACGGGTCCTCGGGGTGTCCAGAACGAGTCAAAGTGTAAAGGGAACCCGGACTTCTTTAAGGAAAAAGTAAATAAAGGACGTGAAGGACGAACCTCGTATAAGGAAGTAGTAAACAAGAAGAGTTTTATATAAAAATTAAAAAAGGAAAATAAAAATTTTCTATGAAAGAGACCTATATCTAAACACAACCCAAAAAAAAAAATTGACTTATATCTTAAGATCAACTTAAAAAAAGGAAATCCGAGAAATTTTTACAGTAGGGTACTAGAGATCCATCGAGAACATAGACTACTCTTTAGTCTGCATTAAGTATAGTAACGAAAGACTACACAGAGGGAGGGGGTCCGACGAAAATCCTAAAAGAGAAATGGAAACCAAGAGGAGCAAAACTGACATCAAAAGGAAGAATTACAGGTGACTCGGAGAATCTAGATATTTCGTTACCAAAAGTGGTAACCCTTGAAAAGTCGGTAATAAAGAAGTCTGTAAAAAAAAGGACGAGGAAAGAGAGGTTTGGAAGAGTCTGTGGTTAATGTGTATACATTCTAGTGAACTATAACCGGGTGGGCAGTAACTTCCACCGAGTAAAAAAAAGTTAGAAGAAAAGTGGAATAAGAAGTTAAACCTATGAAAGATAACTAAAGAGAAATTTTATGTAAATAGGAAATAAGACGGTTAAGGTTCGACGACAATTCGGGTAGTCACTTAAAAAGTGAAGATAATAACATAAGATGTCAAAATCTTAAAGTAAACCAAGAAGAAATCCAAAATAAAGAGACGAAATCAAAGGGTCGACGAGTTAGTAATATTATTAAAAAATAACTTCAAGAACCTACACTAATATTATCGAGGAAGTTTCAAGGACAGACGTTTAAAAGTAGACAAAGTAAGTGACGACGAAAAAGACTGGTATCCAGTGTGCAAAGACGAAAAAAAGTATAGAATATTAAAAATAGTACATAACCTGTAACATCTACTGTACACAATCTCTTAGATCTAAGACAATATAGACTACTTTATAACAACTAAAAACAGAATGGTCCATCAATTTAATGACTGACTATTGGATCTTGAAGACCTCCGAACCAAAATGTGAAAGTATCCTCATCTAGACAAAACTAATCAGGAATCAGAATCCTCATTAAAGAATCAGGACACTGTCAAAATTGTGGGACCCGTGGTGGAAAGACCTCAAAGTCGTCTTTAGGTTACATGAACGGTTTGGATATATTGAGCCGTCCTGAGTGTGAGATCTGACAGAGGGCCCAATACTCGGCCTTGAATTTAGAGACTGGTGTAAAAACTCGAAAGGTCAAAAACGGAAGGTGGTCATAGGAACCCACGAGGGAGGACTAAGTCCTTATTCGGATCCTACAGTCTCCTCTAACATGTGTGTAAACATACTTATACTCGCTACACCAATATCCTAAATTCCTCTTTAATGTACGTTGGTGGAGACACTGAGGGAGGAAAGATCTTAAAACGGTGAGTTTAAGGTCGGTCAGAATGTAGAGGATTAAACCAGAGGACTGTCGAGATCGGTTATACTCCAGTCGAAAGACAAACTCAAAATCGTATCTGATCTCTAACGGACATATTTGAACCTAGAACCTCTCTCCCTTTCTACCGCCTCCTTATCCTGCCCTTCTAGTGAAAGAGGGAGTGTTTAAGGAGTTTTCTTGTAAAGTTGCGGCTCGTTTGAGGTGTTTTGTTGAAGACATCCGACCGTCTCCTGTAGTCCGTTGGTCTTTTCGTCTGGTAACAGAAGTTTTTGTCCATCCCTTTTTATATTTTCTGCTTTTTCCTCTGTTTCCTCCACCCCTCCCTCGAGGCAGGGCCCTTCCCTTCGGGCAGGGCCCTTCCCTTAAAATTCTTCTCTCCAAAGGTTTGTGGTCCTTTGTGAGAGGGACGACTCAGACACCGCTCGGAACCTTTGTGTCTCCCGTTGTATTGTCCTTCCTTTTTATCTATTTATTAATTTTGGTTGTCTAATGTTCGGGTTGTCATTGAGGGGGTCGCCTTTTCGTCGTGTCTGCGGACGTAG